>WNWK01003307.1:0-171867 GCA_009830355.1 Cherax destructor
TTCGTGGCGAGGTGTCAGAGTGGGCATCTGTGAAGAGTGGGGTTCCACAGGGGTCAGTCCTGGGACCGGTGCTGTTTCTGGTATTTGCGAATGACATGACGGAAGGAATAACTCCAAAGTGTCCTGTTTGCAGATGATGTGAAGTTGATGAGAAGAGATTCAATCGGACGAGGACCAGGCAGAACTACAAAGGGATCTGGACAGGTTGCAGCCTGGTCCAGGAATTGGCTCCTGGAGTTCAACCCCACCAAGTGCAAAGTCATGAAGATTGGGGAAGGGCAAAGAAGACCGCAGACGGAGTACAGCTAGGGGGCCAGAGACTCAAACCTCAACCCAAGGAAAAGATCTTGGGGTGAGTATAACACCAGGCACATCTCCTGAGGCACACATCAACCAAATAACTGCTGCAGCATAGGGCGCCTAGCAAACCTAAGAACAGCATTTCGACATCTTAATAAGGAATCGTTCAGAACCCTGTACACTGTGTACATTAGGCCCATATTGGAGTATGCACCAGTTTGGAACCCACACCTAGCCAAGCATAAAGAAAATAGAAAGTGCAAAGGTTTGCAACAGACTGTCCCGGAGCTAAGGGTATGTCCTACAAGGATAGGTTAAGGAAATCGACCTGACGACACTGGAGGACAGGAGAGAAGGGGGACATGATAACACATATAAATACTGAGAGGAATTGACAAGGTGGACAGAACAGAATGTTCCAGAGATGGGACACAGCAACAAGGGGACACAGATGGAAGTTGAAGACTCAGATGAATCACAGGATGTTAGGAAGTATTTCTTCAGTCATAGAGTTGTCAGGAAGTGGAATAGTTGGGAAGCGATGTAGTGGAGGCAGGATCCATTCATAGCTTTAAGAAGAGGTATGATAAGCTCATGGCGAAGGGAGAGACCCAGTAGCGGCCAGTGAAGAGGCTGGGCCAGGACCTTTGAATCGACCCCTGCAACCACAACTAGGTGAGTGCAACTAGGTGAGTACATACACAACCACACACACACATACACACACACACACACACACACACATACACACACAACCACACACACACATACACACACACCACACACACACATACACACACAACCACACACACACACATACACACACAACCACACACACACAACAGGCCTAGTGTCTAATCGACATGTGCGTAGGACAAAATGATAACTAGCTAACACACACACACACAAACGATGTGTTGGTTTCAGCACGAAAGACCTAAAGCTATCATTCAACTCTCCCTTCGGTTATTTTGCTTCTTTTATTGCTCGTTATTTATATATATATATATATATAATCTTGCAAAGATTATACACACACAACCACACACACACATACACACACAACCTGCACATAGAAGAGAGGAGCTTACGACGACATTTCAGTCCGACTTGTATTGTTCCAGTCACAGTATTGTGCCTTTTGTGTTACTTGTAAAGATTGTTTGACATAGGAAAAAGTCTGAGCTATAAACAAATTGAATATATATACATGTATATATATATATATATATATATATATATATATATATATTAATGAAGCCTGACAACATTGTCTGGGACGGGGCAGAAAGTGTAATTCGTCTTACAAGTTGCTGCTAGAACAAAAAATATTTGTTCGCTACGATAAAACCATTGCGAATTTTACATGTCAGAGGACAAGTGGAGACCTGACGCCATGGCGACGGCGCTCACCTCAACACATCTCAACTCCATAGAGATTCTATACAGTTATAATTTTGTTGTATTAATCTTTTTTTTTACTGAGCAGAATCACTGAATTGCAATTAAAATATTCACAGACTTTTGTTTTATTTGCAATCCTTTTTTTTCATTCTCTTTCTCATTCTCTCCATTCCCTCTCACTCATTCTCCCTATCTCGTTCTTTCCTCTCTCTCATTCTCTCTTTCTCATTCTCTCCTCTCTCTCATTCTCCCTTTCTCATTCTCTCTCCTCTCTCATTCTCCCCTTCTCTCATTCTGTGTGTGTCTGTGTGTGTCTCTCTCTCCTCTCTCTCTCTCTCTCTCTCTCTCTCTCTCTCTCTCTCTCTCTCTCTCTCTCTCTCTCTCTCTCTCTTTCTCAATTTCATTCTCGTCTACAGTTATATTTCTGGGAACAGCAAGAGAGAAATAAATGAAGGTGTAGTGAGTAAGAATAGTGTCAACATATTTCAGATATATCTTGAAGAGTTGTGCCAAACTGTTAGTATTAACGTCCAGAGAAGGACACTGGGTTTGTGTTGGGGTCTAGTGTAAGATGTGGTCTTACTGGTGGGAGGGGTGAATTTAGGAGTGTCTTGTGGGGAGGGGCAGTGCATTGTGGGGTCTTGTGTGGGGGGAAGGAGCTGCTGTACCTGTTAAACTCCCCCCTGCATCTGTCAGCTGCATAAAATATTTAGGTACCTTTACCTTTGATAGGTTTCGAGGGGTTTCCCTTGCCTCCCTGTTCTTGAAACTGTGTATGGAAAATATGGCGGGACTTTGGTGTCAGTTTGTGTAGTGCAGTTATAGTTTGTAGTGTAGTGATAGTGTGTAGTGTAGTGATAGCATATAGTGTAGTGATAGTGTGTAGTGTAGTGATAGTGTGTAGTGTAGTGATAGTGTGTGGTGTAGTGATAGTGTGGGGTGTAGTGATAGTGTGTGGTGTAGTGATAGTGTGTAGTGTAGTGATAGTGTGTAGTGTAATGTGTGTAGTGTAGTGATAGTATGTAGTGTAGTGATAGTGTGTGGTGTAGTGCTAGTGTGTGGTGTAGTGATAGTGTGTGGTGTAGTGATAGTATGTGGTGTAGTAATAGTGTGTGGTGTAGTGATAGTATGTAGTGTAGTGATAGTGTATAGTGTAGTCATAGTATGTAGTGCAGTGATAGTGTAGTGAAGTGATAGTGTGTAGTGCAGTGATAGTGTGTAGTGATAGTGTGTAGTGTAGTGATAGTGTATAGTGTCATGATGGTGTATAGCGTAGTAATAGTGTATACCTTTACCTTTGATATACCCTTGATGAGTTTCGAGAGTCTTACTACTCTCAGAGCCCGGCCATGAGTCAGTCTCTTCTGGTACTACCCTGGTCAACCAGGCTGTTGCTGCTTGAGGCCTGCTGCCCCACGTATCCATCACAGCCTAGTTCATCTGGCACCTGGTGAAGATACTTGTCCAATTTTCTCTTGAAGATTTCTATATTTGTTCCAGCAGTGTTTCTGATATCTTCTGGTAAGATGTTGAACAATCTGGGGCCACGAATGTTGATACAATGTTCCTTTATTGTGGCCACCTGACCCTTGCTTTTCAATGGGGTTATTTTGCACTTCCATATCTCTCACTCCAGTATGTTGTTATGGCAGTGTGCAGATTTGGGACCAGGCCCTCAAATACTTTCCAGGTATATGTTATCATGTATCTCTCCTGCACTTCACTGAGTACATATGTAAAATATAAAGATGTTCCCAGTAATTTAAATGCTTTTCTGACTTTTATGTGTTCCGTAAACGACCCCTGTATTTGTTCCACCTCTGATATTTCTCCTGCCTTCAACGGGGCCATCAACACTGAGCAATATTCCAAATGAGGGAGCACTTGCGATTTGAAAAGTGTCACCATTGGCATTATTTTCCTTGTTTTAAAGTTGAAAACAAGGAAAACAATGCCAAAGTAGAGAAGGTATATCAGAGTTTTCATGGTAAGGGAGAACCAACATATTTTTAGTTGAATAAGGTTGTTTGTCCTTTTTTTGAATTGTAAAAAGTATTTCTAGCAATTTTAAAAGTTTATCAGTTAAATTTAAAGGTTCTCAATACCCACCCCGTCATCCTCCCGGCTGTCGTGACCTTTGTCTTATTATGTTCTTTGAAAGAAAGGTCAGCTGACATAGTTATTCCCAAGTCTTTCACATGTTTCTTTCATTCTATTTGATGATCCTCTTCAGAATCATCAAATAGAACAAGTTCTTCATTATTTCCATATCTAAGAAGCTTTAACTTATCACCAGTGAACGTTGTTCTTCACTGCCCACTGGAAAACACTGAATGTTGTTCTTCACTGCCCACTGGAAAACACTGAACATTGTTCTTCACTGCCCACTGGAAAACACTGAACATTGTTCTTCACTGCCCACTGGAAAACACTGAACGTTGTTCTTCACTGCCCACTGGAAAACACTCTTTATATCTTGTAATTTTTCAGTGTCTTCTACCGTAGTGTAGTATAATGTATAATGCAGTGTGTAGTCCAGTGATAGTGTGTAGTCCAGTGATAGTGTGTAGTGTAGTGATAGTGTGTAGTGTAGTGTGTAGTCCAGTGATAGTGTGTAGTCCAGTGATAGTGTGTAGTCCAGTGATAGTGTGTAGTGTAGTGTGTAGTGCAGCGATAGTGTGTAGTGCAGTGATAGTGGGTAGTGATAGTGTGTAGTGCAGTGATAGTGTGTAGTGCAGTGATAGTGTGTAGTGCAGTGATAGTGTGTAGTGCAGTGACGATGTGTAGTGCAGTGACAGTAATACAGTGGTCCCTCGGTTTTCGTGCATCTCCAAACTCAAATATTTATGTAAGTGTATTTTCGTAAGTGCTGTTGCAAGTGTATTTTTGGGGGTCTGAAATAGACTAACCTACGTGACATTATTTCTTAAGGAAGTAAATTCGTTCAGTAATGGCACTTGAGCAGCATTCTGGAACGAATTTTCGGCAAAAACCGAGGGACCACTGTAGTGTGTAGTGCAGTAATAGTGTGTAGTGCAGTGATATAGTGTGTAGTGCAGTGACAATGTGTAGTGCAGTGACAGTAATAGTGTGTAGTGCAGTGATAGTTGCTCGTCAGGTCTCGCCTCTGGAGAAATATTTTCATTCTTCCTGACAGAGAGAATAGCGTCAGCACACATTCTTGCAGTCAGGAAAGCCTCTCCTGTTCTCCTGCACATTTATAACCTTTTCCATATAGGCAATAAACAAACTGTTAGCTCATTCTGGTTATGCTTATGTACATTACTGTAGTACTTACCTACATTTCTGTAGCACTTATATATATATCGTGCCGAATAGGTAAAACTGGTCAATTAGCAAGAACTAATTGATATTAAAGATATATATTTTTTCATTTATGTTAATGTAAAAATTAATAATTTTTTACCAAAAGAACCTTAGAAGACTTACCTAACCTTGTTACAACAAGCACAATTTAATTTAGCCTAATCCAACTAAATATATTTTAGATAAGTTTACAATAATTTAATAATATACAAACACAATTAAATATATTTTTTTCAGTTAGGTTCAGAATGATTTTTGCGAAATTATTGCATACACAAATTTTCGCTTGCCTTATACGCCAAGAAGACCGTTGCTGTTTAAGCCAAAATTGCAAGTTTTACCTATTCGGCAAGACACACATATATTTGTAGATGAATGGTTCAAAGAACATATATTTCTAAAACACTTACGTACATTCTTTGAAAATTAAATATTTATATTGTTTATAACTTTAAGTATTGTGTTTGCATATGCAGATAATTTTCTTTCTTTTTTTTTAATTTGTAAATATTCTGGATATTTTATAAGTGCATCTCTGTGAACTTGAATTATGTTTACATTTTTCTGCGCAGGTAAGAACCCGGGTGGACCCGTGTGCGACGCTTATCATGGTGCAACAGAT
Organism: Cherax destructor; assembly: GCA_009830355.1. Lineage (NCBI taxonomy): Eukaryota > Metazoa > Arthropoda > Malacostraca > Decapoda > Parastacidae > Cherax > Cherax destructor. The sequence goes on from WNWK01003307.1 coordinate 5,654, forward strand.
GAATGGTAAGTGTGTGAGGGAGAGAAAGAAGGAGGTAGGGAATGAGAAGGAGGGAAGGAAACAGGGATCCAATGATGATTGACTCTTCGACGAAGGTGAACCTTGAAAGGTAGGGCTGTTCTAAAATACGATCTGCGGTGAAATTCACTTACAGCAAAGGGGACCTTCGACAAATCATCCCTGCACGTGTTCGTGTAGGTTTATGTGCCCTGGTGTATATTTGCATTTGCGTCTATGTACGTTTGTGTGCGTGTGTATGTTTGCCTGTGAAGCGTAGGTAATTGTGAGGGTTCATCTCACGACCCAGGTAATCAGAATGGAGGCTGGTCAGATGATCAAGACTGTGCTCGTGGCTTCCCGTTTTCTGTTTGTAAGTCAGACTTTTTATTGCCTTTATCATATATTTCGTTTATTGCCATTGTGGTATGTTATAATTGTTTAATTGTTTTTTGGCAGAGGACAGTCCAATCTAACTTAACCTAAATAATGTTAATCAAGAAATTGGCTGCAAACCTTATGCGAAAAAATCCATATAGAATGTGTGGTGATGGGTCGAAAGGCTCTGCTATGTGCCAGGGATCCTAGCTCCAGCGATCGCTGCGGGATGGCTCCAGCGGATCGCAGCTAGGCTCGGGGAGTGCTCCAGCGGAGTCGCACGTAGCCCGGGAGGTGCTCCAGCGGGCTCGCTAGCCCGGGGATGTGCTCCAGCGGGATCGCTAGCCCGGGGAGGTGCTCCAGCGGGCTCCAGCCAGGAGTGCTCCAGCGGGTCGCTAGCCCGGAGGTGCCAGCGGTGCTCCCGGAGCAGCGGCTCGCTAGCCCGGGGAGGTGCTCCAGCGGGCTTGCTAGCCCGGGGAAGTGCTGCAGCGGGCTCGCTAAGGTGCTCCAGCGGCCTCGATAGCCCGGGGAGGTGCCGCAGGCTCGCTAGCCCGGGGAGATGCTCCAGCGGGCTCGCTAGCCCGGGGAGGTGCTCCAGCAGGCTCGCTAGCCAGGGGAAGTGCTGCAGCGGGCTCGCTAAGGTGCTCCAGCAGGCTCGCTAGCCTGGGGACGTGCTGCAGCGGGCTCGCTAAGGTGCTCCAGCAGGCTCGCTCAGGCTCAGGGGAAGGTGCTCCAGCGGGCTGCCAGGAGTGCCTCCATGCCAGAGCTCGCTAGCCAGGGGAAGTGCTGCAGCGGGCTCGCTAAGGTGCTCCAGCAGGCTCGCTAGCCAGGGGAAGTGCTGCAGCGGGCTCGCTAAGGTGCTCCAGCAGGCTCGCTAGCCTGGGGAACGTGCTCCAGCGGGCTCGCTAAGGTGCTCCAGCAGGCTCGCTAGCCCGGGGAGGTGCTCCAGCAATCACCCCTTGAAATGAACTGTAAATCCCGGAGACGAGCAGCAGTGCGTGTGAACCACGAAACTGGGCAGCAGGACATTAATTCTGGGCCAAGTGAGGAAAAGTTTGAGATGGATAGGGTAAGTTGTGGTGGTTACTGAGATAATTAAAGCTTTCACACCAGCCCACTTCACATATCTAGACTCACCTTGGTTGAGTACCATCTCCTGGATGCCACTTACTTGCATATCACCTCCTGGACACTGCTTCTTACCCTTCACCTAACTGGTGCAGTTGAATACTGATAAATTAGACACCTGTTCAGCACTTGGGTATCTTTATTGAGGAAACGTTTCGCCACACACTGGCTTCATCAGTCCATTCAAAGGAGAATCGTGAAGAACAGAAGGAGCTTGAGGTAATCAGTCCCTCAACCTGGAGTCGATGTAATCAGTCCATCAATCTTGAAAAGAGTGATGGACTGATTACATCGACTCCAGGCTGAGGGACTGATTACCTCAAACTCCTTCTGTTCTTCACCATTCTCCTTTGTATGGACTGATGAAGCCACTGTGTGGCGAAACGTTTCCTCAAAGATACCCAAGTGTTGCACATGTGTCTAATTTATCAACTTGTCAGTTCTCTGAAAATTTATCTACAGTTGAATACTGTTACCACTTTGGTTACGTCATGTCGTAAGAGTTCAGCTTGAAGTTATGTGAGCTGATCTGTACTCGTGGTGTTCTCTTCTAGTATTGTCTTGTACTCGTGGTGTTCTCTTCTAGTATTGTCTTGTACTCGTGGTGTTCTCTTCTAGTATTGTCTTGTACTCGTGGTGTTCTCTCCTAGTATTGTCTTGTACTCGTGGTGTTCTCTCTTAATATTTATTCTCTTGTACTCGTGGTGTTCTCTCCTAGTATTGTTTTGTACTTGTGGTGTTCTCGTCTAGTATTGTTTTGTACTCGTGGTGTTCTCTAATAGTATTGTTTTGTACTCGTGGTGTTCTCTCCTAGTATTGTCTTGTACTCGTGGTGTTCTCTCTAGTTTTATTTTTGTACTCGTGGTGTCTCTCAATAGTATTGTTTTGTACTTGTGGTGTTCTCTCTAGTATTGTTTTTGTACTCGTGGTGTTCTCTATAGTATTTTTTTTGTACTCGTGGTGTTCTCTCCTAGTATTGTTTGTACTGTGGTGTTCTCTCTAGTATTTAGTTTTGTACTCGTGGTGTTCTCTAATAGTATTGTTTTGTACTCGTGGTGTTCTCTCCTAGTATTGTCTTGTACTCTGGTGTTCTCTCCTAGTATTGCTTGTACTCTGGTGTTCTTTCCTAGTATTGTTTTGTACTCGTGGTGTTTCTAGTATTGTCTTTTAATCGTGGTGTTCTCTCCTAGTATTGTCTTGTACTCGTGGTGTTCTCTCTTAGTATTTATTCTCTTGTACTCGTGGTGTTCTCTCCTAGTATTGATTTGTACTCGTGGTGTTCTCTCCTAGTATTGTCTTGTACTCATGGTGTTCTCTCCTAGTATTGGCTTGTACTCATGGTGTTCTTTCCTAGTATTGTTTTGTACTCGTGGTGTTCTAGTATTGTCTTTTAATCGTGGTGTTCCCTCCTAGTATTGTTTTGTACTCGTGGTGTTCTCTCCTAGTATTGTCTTGTACTCGTGGTGTTCTCTCCTAGTATTGTCATGTACTCGTGGTGTTCTCTCCTAGTATTGTCTTGTACTCGTGTTGCTCTCTCTCCTAGTATTGTACTCTTGGTGTTCTCTCCTAGTATTGTACTCTTGGTGTTCTCTCCTAGTATTGTCTTGTAATCGTGGTGTTCTCTCCTAGTATTGTCTTGTACTCGTGGTGTTCTCTCCTAGTATTGTCTTGTACTCGTGGTGTTCTCTCCTAGTATTGTCTTGTACTCGTGTTGCTCTCTCTCCTAGTATTGTACTCTTGGTGTTCTCTCATAGTATTGTCTTGTACTCGTGGTGTTCTCTCCTAATATTGTCTTGTAATCGTGGTGTTCTCTCCTAGTATTGTCTTGTACTCGTGGTGTTCTCTCCTAGTATTGTCTTGTACTCGTAGTGTTCTCTCCTAGTATTGTATTGTACTCATGGTGTTCTCTCCTAGTATTGTCTTGTACTCGTGGTGTTCTCTCCTAGTATTGTCTTGTTATATAATGTATTAAAGGGTCTAGTGCTCGTAGCACTTACTACGTCATCATACATCAAATACAATCGTGTTATTACGATTTTGTGAGTTAAATATTTTATAATATCCTTTTAGTACCATTTTTTTTTATGGCGTACTGTTATGTTCTCTTGATGTTCCTTGTTCAGGGGTCTTAAAATATCCTTCGTATTTTATCGTATGTTATTATATATATATATATATATATATATATATATATATATATATATATATATATATATATATATATATATATAATCATCATGTCTTTTTTTTTTCCTCTCTAGTGTTTGTAGTTTAAGCAATTCCTTAGCTTTGGCAAACATTCTGTTCCTTGTCTTTGTCTTTGGGGATTTTCTATTTTATTTATATAAGGATTTAGTTTAGACATCATACTACTGCTTCATATTCCAGTTTTGACCTAACATTATATTTTAACAATAACATATTTTAACAGTAGTATATTTTTTTTTTCCCATATTTGTGTGTACAGGTTAAAGTTGTAATATGAGTTTCTCACTGTTGTGTTTATCACATCCTGTGATAGTCTTTCCTTCATAATGACTCCTGGTGTTAGTAACACACACTATATTCTTCGTGTGGCTGGTGTTAGCAGTAACACACTATGTTCTTCGTGTGGCTGGTGTTAGCAGTAACACACTATGTTCTTCGTGTGGCTGGTGTTAGCAGTAACACACTATGTTCTTCGTGTGGCTGGTGTTAGCAGTAACACACTATGTTCTTCGTGTGGCTGGTGTTAGCAGTAACACGCTATGTTCTTCGTATGGCTGATGTTAGCAGTAACACACTATGTTCTTCGTATGGCTGGTGTTAGCAGTAACACACTATGTTCTTCGTGTGGCTGGTGTTAGCAGTAACACACTATGTTCTTCGTGTGGCTGGTGTTAGCAGTAACACACTATGTTCTTCGTGTGGCTGGCACTTGTAGCTTAATTTCCATCACCATTCCATCTAGCCAGTTTGTCTCTACCTCGTATCCTCATCCATCCTTCTACATCCCCATACTTCCTTCTCCCATCCCAATCCTTCCTTCCCTAACCCTATTCCTGGTCCAGCATCATCCCTGCCCTCCGTGTTTACTGCTTTCCTCTCTGCTGCTGTCATGATTGTTGGATACAGCGACTGTATTCACTGTCGTGTAACTGGCAGAGCGTGCTACTGGTGTAGTGTGCCACTCTGTATTTTCTGGTCCAGAAAATTCAGGAGTGGTTGTACCAGCAACCCACCAGGCACAAGGTTGGTGCCTGGGGTATATCGAGGTCCCATCGTTGCACCATCTACGCTCTAGATATCTTTGATGAGTTTCGACAATTTTCCTACTGCCGGTGCTCGGCCCTGGGCCTTCAGATGATGTCAGTTTGTTTCATGCTTACTTTGCTTTTCATTTTTTTATTCATTCCTTCCCTGTATCAGTTAAGAGAGGGTAGGACCAGGGGGTCTATTCCTCATTTTTCATGGAGTGGGGGATGGGGGATGGGGCTGGGCAACAAAACCACCGAGTCTCTTAGGTGAGCAGGTCATAGGTTAATGCGTAAAAATTGCACCTTTTATTTCAGCTGTAGCTCGGTTTCTCTTACACTTATGGTAAAAATAGTAATGGCCAATTTTTTATCTTTTAATCCTCTATAATTTCTGTTTAAATTTTTTTCTTATCTTCGACCATTCAAGACTTATTACAAAAAATAGCGCAAAAATGGCTGCCCCTTTTGCAAGATGGCGGCCGTAGCACAGCATTGGAGTGTTGACTTGTTGTTGTTATAACTAGAAACCAGAACAATGAAGATGCAGTCTCCTCTTCTTGGGAATTATTTCAAGGTAAGACAGTTTTGTTCCTCTAGAATGACTGGACTACTGTGTGTTGCCTACATTTTCTGTGGTAAATTATTTTTGTTTTCTGTGAGGTGTTCTGGATTCAATGGCCTAATTTTCCTGACCATATTTCTCCAGGTTGTTCTGTTTCTTGTTTTCCTGTTGTCGTCATATCTTTTTTATTTGTATTTTGATCACTGCCTTGCACCTTTATTTCATTCTCTTTTCTTCTTACCTAGACTATCTGTTTCCACCCCTTATTTCAGCTCTGTACTCCATACCTATATCCTCCCACTCTTTGTATAGTTCTGGCAGGTTCCTCGGGAAATTTCTTACATTATCTAGGTTTCTGATTTTCAGCACTTGACTCACGAAATCTAACTCCAGACGCGATGGTCTGGAGTTTTGAGACTCTCTGACCGCGGGTTCGAACCCCACCCGTGGTATGGTTTTTTTCAGCACTTCCCTTATGCCTGTGTATGCTAGAGATGCCTGTAGTATGCTGGAGCCTTGGTATTGAACGGACGGTTGTACAGGTAAAGGCTGCTGTATCGAGAGCGTTCTGCAACAGATTTTGTGGACGCAGTATTGTATTTCGTGAAGAGAGTCATTCACTGCAAGGACTGGTGGTCTCGATCCTCCCTTTGGTAATCCCGGCCCTGTCTGACCAGCCAGGCTGGTGGTGATCGCCGTTCTGGGCCACGTACGAGTGGTGAGGGTGAGAGCAGGAGTGGAGGGAGCGCCTAAGATAGCAGCCCTGAGATAAGGTGCTGGAGGAGCTAGATTGGAGGATGAAGGGGGAATGGAGGAAGTGGAGAAGGATGGAGTAGTGGAGGTAGAGGAAGAGGGAAGGAAAGGAAGAGGTACGGGAGAAAAAAGGGAGAACAGGGAGGGAGTCGGTAGTCGTTTCCGGAGGTTAACGCCCACGGGGCCCGGTCCCAGACCAGGCCTCCTGGTTGCTGGCCTGGTCGATCAGGCTGTTGGCGCCCGCTGCTCGCAGCCCAACGTATGCACCACAACCCAGTTGGTCAGGTACTGGTTTGAAGAATATGACGTGTTCCCTCTTAAAGACAGCCAGGGGTCTGGTGGTAATCCCTCTTATGCACGAATGGAGAGTGTTGAAGAGTCGTGGTCCCTTTATACTTACTGAATTCTCTCTCTCAGTGTACTCATCTCAGTGTACAAGGGTGGTGGTGGCACAGTGAGTGGTGGTGGCACAGGGAGTGGTGGTAATGCAGGGAGTGGTGGTAATGCAGGGAGTGGTGGTAATGCAGGGAGTGGTGGTGGTACAGTGAGTGGTGGTGGCACAGGGAGTGGTGGTAATGCAGGGAGTGGTGGTAATGCAGGGAGTGGTGGTGGTACAGTGAGTGGTGGTGGCACAGGGAGTGGTGGTGGTACAGGGAGTGGTGGTGGCACAGGGAGTAGTGGTGGTACAGGGAGTGGTCGTGGCACAGGGAGTGGTGGTGGTACAATGAGTGGTGGTGGCACAGGGAGTGGTGGTGGCACAGGAAGTGGTGGTATTACAGGGAGTGGTGGTGGCACAGGGAGTGGTGGTGGTAAAGGGAGTGGTGGTGGTACAGGGGTGGTGGCACAGGGAGTGGTGGTGCAGGGAATGGTGGTGGTACAGGGAATGGTGGTGGTACAGGGAGTGGTGGTAGTACAGGGGGTGGTGGCACAGAAAGTGGTGGTGGTACAGGGAGTGGTAGTGGTACAGGGAATAGTGATGGTACAGGGAGTGGTAGTGGTACAGAGGGTGGTGGTAGTACATGGGATGGTGGTGGCACAGGGAGTGGTGGTGGTACAGGGGTGGTGGTGGTACAAGAAGTAGTGGTGGCACAGGGAGTGGTGGTGGCACAGGGAGTGGTGGTGGTACAGGGGGTGGTGGTACAGGAAGTGGTCGTGGTACAGGGAGTGGTGGTCGTACAGGAAGTGGTGGTCGTACAGGGGGTGGTGGTACAGGAAGTGGTGGTGGTACAGGGAGTGGTGGTCGTACATGAAGTGGTGGTCGTACAGGGAGTGGTGGTCGTACAGGGAGTGGTGGTGGCCCAGGGAGTGGTGCTGGTACAAAGAGTGGTGGTAGCACAGGGAGTGGTGGTGGTACAGGGAGTGGTGGTGACACAGGGTGTGGTGGTGGTACAAGGAGTGGTGGTGGCACAGGGAGTGGTGGTGGCACAGGGAGTGGTGGTGGTACAGGGAGTGGTGGTGGCACAGGGAGTGGTGGTGGTACAGGGAGTGGTGGTGGTACAGAGGGTGGTGGCACAGGGAGTGGTGGTGGTGGCACAGGGAGTGGTGGTGGTACAGGGAATGGTGGTGGTACAGGGAGTGGTGGTGGCACAAGGAGTGGTGGTGATGCAAGGAGTGGTGGTGGCGGCACAGGGAGTGGTTTTGATACAGGGAGTGGTGGCGGCACAGGGAGTGGTTTTGATACAGGGAGTGGTGGTGACACAGGGTGTAGTGGTGGTACAAGGAGTGGTGGTGGCACAGGGAGTGGTGGTGGCACAGGAAGTGGTGGTATTACAGGGAGTGGTGGTGGCACAGGGTGTGGTGGTGGTACAGGGAGTGGTGGTACAGGGGGTGGTGGCACAGGGAGTGGTGGTGGCACAGGGAGTGGTGGTGGCACAGGGAATGGTGGTGGTACAGGGAATGGTGGTGGTACAGGGAGTGGTGGTGATACAGGGGGTGGTGGTAGTACAGGGGTGGTGGCACAGAAAGTGGTGGTGGTACACGGAGTGGTGGTGGTACAGGGAATGGTGATGGTACAGGGAGTGGTGGTGGTACAGGGGTGGTGGTAGTACAGGGGATGGTGGTGGCACAGGGAGTGGTGGTGGTACAGGGGGTGGTGGTAGTACAAGAAGTAGTGGTGGTACAGGGAGTGGTGGTGGTACAAAGAATGGTGGTGGCACAGGGAGTGGTGGTGGTACAGGAAGTAGTGGTGGTACAGGGAGTGGTGGTCGTACAGGAAGTGGTGGTCGTACAGGAAGTGGTGGTCGTACAGTGAGTGGTGGTGGTGGTACAGGGAGTGGTGGTGGCACAGGGAGTGGTGGTGATACAAAGAGTGGTGGTGGCACAGGGAGTGGTGGTGGTACAGGGAGTGGTGGTGATACAGGGAGTGGTGGTGGAATAGGGAGTGGTGGTGGTACAAAGAGTGGTGGTGGCACAGGGAGTGGTGGTGGTGCAGGGAGTGGTTGTGGTACGGGGAGTGGTGGTGGCACAGGGAGAGGTGGTGGTAGAGGGAGATGTGGTGGTACAGGGAGTGGTGGTGGTACAGGTTAGTGGTGGTGCACAGGGTTGGTGGTGGTAGACGTATGTGGTGCAGGTGACAGGTGGTAGTGTGGTAATACAGGGTGTGTAGGTAGAATAGTGGTGAGTGGCACAGGTGATGGTACAGGTGGTGGTGCAGGTAGTGGTGGTGTAGGTGGTAGTGGTGGTGCAGCGGGTGGTGGTGGTGCAGGTAGTGGTGGTGGTGCAGGTGGTAGTGGTGGTGGTGCAGGTGGAGGTGGTGGTTGTGGTAGTGGTGGTGGTGGTAATAGTAGTGGTAGTGGTAGTAATAGTAACGGTGGTGGTAGTAGTAGTAGTGGTGGTGGTTGTGGTAGTAGTGGTGGTGGTAATAGTAGAGGTAGTGATAGCTGTGGTAGTAGTAGTGGTGGTGGTGGTAGTAGTAGGGGTGGTTGTGGTAGTAGTGGTGGTGGTGGTAGTGATAGCAGTGGTGGTGGTAGTAGTAGTGGTGGTAGTAGTAGTGGTGGTAGTAGTAGTGGTCGTGGTACTAGTAGTAGTGGTCGTGGTACTAGTAGTAGTGGTCGTGGTACTAGTAGTAGTGGTCATGGTAGTAGTGGTGATGGTAGTAGTAGTGATGGTGTTAATAGTAGTGGTGGTGGTGGTGGTAGTAGTAGTGGTGGTGGTAGTAGTAGCTTGGTGGTAGTGAGTAGTGTGGTGGGTGTGTTGTAGTAGGTGGTGTAGTGTAGAGTGGGTGTGGGTGGGTGGTAAGTGAGTGTAGTAGTGTGGTGGTGGTAGTGATAGCAGTGGTAGTAGTAGTGGTTGTGGTGGTGGTAGTAGTAGTGGTGGTGGTGGTGGTAATAGTAGTGGTGGTGGTAGTGATAGCAGTGGTAGTAGTAGTGGTGGTAGTAGTGATAGCAGTGGTAGTAGTGGTGGTGGTGGTAATAGTAGTAATGGTGGTGGTAGTGATAGCAGTGGTAGTAGTAGTGGTGGTGGTAGTGGTAGTAGTAGTGGTGGTGGTAGTGGTGGTAGTAGTGGTGGTGGTAGTGGTGGTAGTAGTGGTGGTGGTAGTAGTGTGGTGGTGGTAGTGGTGGTAGTAGTGGTGGTGGTGAGTGGTGGTAGTAGTGGTGGTGGTAGGTAGTAGGTGGTGGTGTAGTGGTGGTAGTAGTGGTGGTGGTGGTAGTAGTGGTGGTGTGAGTGGTGGTGGTATGGTGGTAGTAGTGGTGGTGGTAGTGGTGGTAGTAGTGGTGGTAGTAGTAGTGGTGGTGGTAGTAGTGGTAGTGGTAGTAGTAGTGGTGGTGGTAGTGGTGGTAGTAGTGGTGGTGGTAGTGGTGGTAGTAGTGGTGGTGGTAGTGGTGGACCACACCCTCGACCTGACGTAAAGTTTTGGGTTTGTAAGTGACTGAGTTGATGGGCTCCCGTGGTCATTTACATGTGAGGGTGGTATATAACACCCCTCACCCTCCCTCACTATCACCCTCACACTCCCTTCATTATCACCTTCCCCTCTCCCTCCCTCACTCACCTTCCCCTCTCCCTCCCCTTACTCACCTTCCCCTCTCCCTCCCCTCACTCACCTTCTCCTCTCCCTCCCCTCACTCTTACCTCTCACCCTTCTCGCTCCCCTCACTATCACCTTTCCCTAACTCACCCTCCCTATCACCCCTAATCTTCCTCTCACTCTCACCAGTCACCTTCCCTCACTCTCACCAGTCACCCTCCCTCACCAGTCACCCTCCTCTCATTTTCACCAGTCACCCTCCCTCACACTCACCAGTCACCCTCTCACTCTCACCAGTCACCCTCCTCTCACTCTCACCAGTCACCCTCCCCTCACTCTCACCAGTCACCCTCCCCTCACACTCACTAGTCACCCTCCTCTCACTCTCACCAGTCACCCTCTTCTCACTCTCACCAGTCACCCTCCCCTCACTCTCACCAGTCACCCTCCTCTCACTCTCACCAGTCACCCTCCCTCACTCACCAGTCACCCTCCTCTCACTATCACCAGTAACCCTCCCCTCACTCACCAGTCACCCTCCCTCACTCTCACCAGTCACCCTCCTCTCACTCACCAGTCACCCTCCTCTCATTCTCACCAGTCACCCTCCTCTCATTCTCACCAGTCACCCTCCTCTCATTCTCACCAGTCACCCTCCTCTCATTCTCACCAGTCACCCTCCTCTCATTCTCACCAGTCACCCTCCCTCACACTCACCAGTCACCCTCCTCTCACTCTCACCAGTCACACTCCTCTCACTCTCACCAGTCACCCTCTTCTCACTCACCAGTCACCCTCCTCTCACTATCACCAGTAACCCTCCCTCACTCACCAGTCACCCTCCCTCACTCTCACCAGTCACCCTCCTCTCATTCTCACCAGTCACCCTCCTCTCATTCTCACCAGTCACTCTCCTCTCATTCTCACCAGTCACCCTCCCTCATTCTCACCAGTCACCCTCTCATTCTCACCAGTCACCCTCTCATTCTCACCAGTCACCCTCCTCTCACTCTCACCAGTCACCCTCCCTCACTCACCAGTCACCCTCCCTCACTCACCAGTCACCCTCCCCTCACTCTCACCAGTCACCCTCTCCTCACCAGTCACCCTCCCTCACTCACCAGTCACCCTCTCATTCTCACCAGTCACCCTCTCATTCTCACCAGTCACCCTCTCATTCTCACCAGTCACCCTCTCATTCTCACCAGTCACCCTCCCCTCACTCTTACTAATCACCCTCCCCTCACTCACCGGTCACCCTCCCCTCACTCTTACCGGTCACCCTCCCCTCACCTCTCACCTTACCCGTAACTCTCCTTATTCCTGACTCGCTCAGTTTTCTATCACCCTCCGTTTATCACTTCTCACCACCACCCTCCCCCTCACCCCTCAGTATCACCCTCACCACCACCCTCCTCCTCACCCTCACTATCACCCTCACCACCACCCTCCTCCTCACCCCTCACTATCACCCTCACCACCACCCTCCTCTTCACCCCTCACAATCAACCTTTATCCGCCTCTTCACCCTCACAATAAACCTTTATCCGCCTCTTCACTCCTCACAACCTTCACCCGCCCCCTCACCCTTCACAATCAACCTTCACCCGCCTCCTCCTCACCCATCACAATCAACCTTCACCCGCCTCCTCCTCACCCATCACAATCAACCTTCACCCGCCGCCTCCTCACCCCTCACAATCAACCTTCACCCGCCTCCTCCTCACCCCTCACAATCAACCTTCACCCGTCTTTTCACCCCTCACAATCAACCTTCACCCGCAGCCTCCTCACCCCTCACAATCAACCTTCACCCGCCGCCTCCTCACCCCTCACAATCAACCTTCACCCGCCTCCTCCTCACCCCTCACAATCAACCTTCACCCGTCTTTTCACCCCTCACAATCAACCTTCACCCGCCGCCTCCTCACCCCTCACAATCAACCTTCACCCGCCTCACCCCACAGTCCTAGTCATCACCCTCACCCTCACCTGCTGATGGCATGCAAATTATGAACGCCCCTCAGGCCGCCAGCCTCAGTATACCCAGTTACCAGGAATATGTCGGAATTGTGTTCCTGGTTCCAGATTCCTGGTTCCAGGTTGCAGATTCCTGGATCCAGGTTTCAGATTCCAAGTTCCATGTTAAAAATTCAGGTTACAAGTTCCATGTTGCAGGTTCCAGGTTGCAGATTGCAGGTTATAGGTTTGTTCTCTGTGGCTGCTCGTGCACACGTCATGTTTGGTGCACCCTCAGTGACCTTCCATGGCACTCACGCTGATCAGTGCACACCACAATCAGTACACACCTGTGAGTACACACCTGTAAGTACATACCTGTGAGTACTTACCTGTGAATACATACCTGTGAATACATACCTGTGAGTACACACCTGTGAATACATACCTGTGAGTACAGACCTGTGAGGCCTGGTCACAGACCGGGCAGCGGGGGCGTTGACCCTCGAAACCCCCTCCAGGTATACACACCTAAGAGTACATACCCGAGTACATACCTGTAAGTACTTACCTGTGAGTACCGTCAAGACTTGTTCTCTGACAGCCCAGTCTGGGGTCACACTCCCTGCCTGGAGGGTGTTTCGGGGGTCACCGCCCCCGCGGCCCGGTCCTTGACCAGGCCTCCCTGCCCAAACTAACAAGATTATTCTGCTGCAATTTAAGGGAGGAAACAACACACGCTGGCACACGAATTTTCAAGGTTGAAAAATCGTGTTTAATGAATTTCATGTTTAGACTTCCCTAAATGACTGGGAAAATTCTTTGTCGCGTGTTCTGGGCTTCTTGTGTATGAAATTTATTTTTGAGTTGTGTAAACAGTCTTGTAAATACTGTAGCTAATCATCGATAGGAGAAACTAGTAGTATTGTATAACTGAAGAAGCGATCCCTAAGAGATGCTTAAAAGAGGTCCACGTTTTTTTATGCTTAAAATAATAACGAAAAGTTGTTTCCATATATAGATCAAACTGTGTGTTTAAGTACAAAATCCTCGCATCAGCTAATGTTGTATCAGATTTCAGCACCTCACAAGGTCAGTGGAAACCAGAGACAAGTTGCTTTTTTTCACATAAAAGGGACTGGCTTGCTTACAAGACCACAAACCGTCGATACTGTTGCCTTGACCTGTAGGGTCAACAGTGACCCCCGCCTTCACCTGAATCCTTAGGACACTACTTTTTAGTTGCGTCTCTGATATAGTGCCTCACTAGTCCTTCAGATATGTGCATTTAAAAAAATGGAATGACTGTCTTTGCCTCAAGTGTGGCGCAGGCCACACTTCTTGGTGTGGCGCAGGTTTCAACAAGAGTATTGACAATGTGTCTCCCTTGGTCAGGATCCAACTGGTCTTTCCTCCCTGGGATTTCTACAATCCGGAAGTCTCTTGGTCGGGTCTTCCCTCGGGGGTTTAGCTGAGGGGCTCCCCCTCCCCTTCCGTGGCAAAGGGGAGTGATGGGGATCTGGGGATGGACGAGTGACGGGGGGGACTCGTAGCTAGTGGAGACATGAAGGGGATCCATAGCTGCGAGGGAAGTGATCGGAGGGGGAGACTGAGGGCTAGAGAAGAGAGGGAACAGTTGTGGTTCCCGGCCCAGGGTCAGGCCGCGGGAGTAGGAAAGCTTCCTAACAGGTCACAAGTAAAATAGGTCACATGGTGGTCATCTTCCATTTTCTGTGATAGCAATAGTCATCACCTTCCGTTTTCTGTGAGAAGAGCATTATTTATTCCCCATTAATTAACCCTTCAGTATTCCAAGGCCCCATTAGGGGCCCATATTTGGGAAGGTCCCAGAGCTCAATCTGGACACACAAAGTTGTTGAAATTGCCTCTGACCAACAGTGGAACTCATTGTAACACTCAAGTAACAAATGAGATACATCTGACTCCTTCCCAAGAGCAGTGAGATGCTGTGTAGTTCCAGACTGGGAGAGGGCAATTCACACTCGCTCCTAAGTTAAAATAATAACTGAATTCACTTTCAAAAATTGATAAAAAAAAGAGATACGGCAAGAATCGTAAGAGTAAAAAGGTGTGTAATATACAAGAAGCACATCCACATACCTCTATTATTACTATATTCAAACGTTAAAGGTTTTAATTTTCGTAACTTATTGTAGACACCCCTAAATGATGTGGATGAAGAGCATCACAAGTGCCTACAAGTGCCAAGTAGGGAGGTGGGAAGACACTTGTGAACGTGACTCGGACGTTAGCTTTGTTTGCTTCAAGTTGTGCACGGACCTTATGTGGACGTTTTCTCAAGAGTTGTGAGTCTAAGATTTATAATTGTGAATAATGACTGAAGAAATTTGCAGTTGTGAAGGGAAGCAATATTATAGGTGAGTGAGGAGCTTATGCTACAGGTGGTTTGTCTTGGAGTTTCCATATAGATTTTTTTTTTAATTTTGTTGATGGCTCTTTGCTCTAGGTTTCTCCTTTTTAGCGTATGCTTTCTGTTTTCACTCCAAGTTTTCTATATATCTAACCAGTGCTGTTCTTTAGAACGTCTGCAACTCATGAGAAGTTCTGTAACCTTGTTCACGAGGTGGCGTCGCTTCAGTTCTAACTTCCTTGTTGTTAGTTTTATTACTGAAACAGTTTCTGGAGCATTGTTTCAGTGATACTGATGCTGTGTTCCTAGTATATTTCATTACTATCCTGACTTATTTATTTCTGGTTAATATTAATTGTTAACAGTTGTTGAAAACTCTCTCTCTAGGATTTGTGTTGGACTGCTTAGGTTGTGGCTGGAGTTTGGTTTGTTCGAGATCATTATGTTCAGTACAGGATGAACATTGCTGTTCAATCTGGGGAGATGTGTTTACTGGCTTAATGCTGGTATGAAATTAAGACACATGTGCAACATCTGGGTAGCTTTATTATAGACGTTTCGCCATCCAGTGGCTTTATCAATACAATTTCTAGGACATAATAATGCTGGTATATTGTAATACATCAGCATTAAGCCGGAGTTCATTTAACCGGATTGGAAAACAATGATCATGTGGTCTTAATAGTTTGTATATTCGTGAATGTTCATACGGACTACCTCCGGCCACTTTCTTTGCTATCATAGCATTTTTAGGTGTCTCAGACTTAGATTGACAAGCAAATTGACGATTGAGCCGTGAGTGCAAAGATTTGTCAAGGCAGTGTTCGTTGCTTGTTCACCAGGGTTGAGGGTGTAAAGTACATGTTCACCAGGGTTGAGGGTGTAGGGTACATGTTCACCAGGGTTGAGGGTGTAGAGTACATGTTCACCAGGGTTGAGGGTGTAGGGTACATGTTCACCAGGGTTGAGGGTGTAGAGTACATGTTCACCAGGGTTGAGGGTGTAGGGTACATGTTCACCAGGGTTGAGGGTGTAGGGTACATGTTCACAAGGGTTGAGGGTGTAGAGTACATGTTCACCAGGGTTGAGGGTGTAGAGTACATGTTCACCAGGGTTGAGGGTGTAGGGTACATGTTCACCAGGGTTGAGGGTGTAGAGTACATGTTCACCAGGGTTGAGGGTGTAGGGTACATGTTCACCAGGGTTGAGGGTGTAGGGTACATGTTCACCAGGGTTGAGGGTGTAGGGTACATGTTTACCAGGGTTGAGGGTGTAGGTACATGTTCACCAGGGTTGAGGTGTAGGGTACATGTTACCAGGGTTGAGGGTGTAGGGTACATGTTCACCAGGGTTGAGGGTGTAGGGTACATGTTCACCAGGGTTGAGGGTGTAGAGTACATGTTCACCAGGGTTGAGGGTGTAGGGTACATGTTCACCAGGGTTGAGGGTGTAGGGTACATGTTCACCAGGGTTGAGGGTGTAGGGTACATGTTCACCAGTTGAGTTTTCTTTCAAAAAAAGAAAGCAGATGTCACTACAGCCAGGAAAAGGATGGGGTGGATAATGAGAACTTTCAAAACAAGGGAAATACTACCACTGGTGACAGTATTCAAATCGGTTGTGCTCTCTTGTTTAGAGTATTATTCAGTGTTGACGGTCCTGTTGATGGCAGCAGAGATATCAGAACTGGAACAGTGACAGAGATCATTTACGGCCCGCGTAGAGCCTCAGAGTCCTACATATATACTCGCTGAAGTGGATGAGAAAGAAATACATGATAATATATACGTTGAAAGCCCTTAAAGGCCTGGTCCCAAATCTGCACACTACCATAACATACTAGAACGAGAGATATGGAAGGAAGTCTGATATAAAACCAATGAAAAGCAGAGGCACAGTGGGCACAATAAGAGAACATTGTATTAACATTCGTGGTCTTAGACTATTGAACATCTTATCAGAAGATATCAACAACAATGCTGGAACAAGTGTAGAAATCTTCAAGAGCAAACTCGACAAGTATCTCCACCAAGTACCAGATGAACCAGACTGTGATGGATATGTGGGCCAGCGGGCCACCAGCAGCAAGAGCCTGGTTGACCAGGCAAGCACCAGATAAGCCTGGTCCATGGCCGGGCTCTGGGAGTACAAAAATTCTCGAGACTCATGAAAGGTAAAGGTGTGGGACATAAGTTCACCAGTATTGAGGGTAGTAAATATTTATAATTTAAATACGTATATGTAATATTGAGGGCGCACATCTTTTGGACACACAAAATGTACATTATATATGTTTAGCCTAGGTTAACCCAGTAAAATCAGTGTGATTTATTTCCCACTGGAAGGCGAAAATTCCACAAGAAAGACCAGACCTCACTGTGAGGACCAGACCTCACTGTGAGGACCAGACCTCACTGTGAGGACTAGACCTCACTGTGAGGACCAGACCTCACTGTGAGGACCAGACCTCACTGTGAGGACCAGACCTCACTGTGCGGACCAGACCTCACTGTGCGGACCAGACCTCACTGTGAGGACCAGACTTCACTGTGAGGACCAGACTTCACTGTGAGGACCAGACTTCACTGTGAGGACCAGACCTCACTGTGAGGACCAGACCTCACTGTGAGGACCAGACTTCACTGTGAGGACCAGACTTCACTGTGAGGACCAGACCTCACTGTGAGGACCAGACCTCACTGTGAGGACCAGACCTCACTGTGAGGACCAGACCTCACTGTGAGGACCAGACCTCACTGTGAGGACCAGACCTCACTGTGAGGACCAGACCTCACTGTGAGGACCAGACCTCACTGTGAGGACCAGACCTCACTGTGAGGACCAGACCTCACTGTGAGGACCAGACCTCACTGTGAGGACCAGACCTCACTGTGAGGACCAGACCTCACTGTGAGGACCAGACCTCACTGGAAGGACAAATCCAGCTAAGCTAAACACCTCCCACTAATTAGGGATTTTGCCAGGGCCAATTCCATTTCCATACTTGTGGCTAATGGCTTAATCCGTCTCTCCCGGGCCAGCTTTATTACTTTATTACTTCTTACTTTAATCTAAGTGGATAATGTGCTGCAAGTGCCGCTAATCTTGGGCTAATGTTACCATTATGCAGCCCAGGGAATACACTAATATCAGCCTCTGCGGAGTGTGGGAAGGAATCTTGTTATGGCGAGACTAATTTTCCCGTGGTAAGAGAGGGTCGTCTACGTTATCTAAGAGGATCTTTTACGAAGAAAGTCATCAACATTTTTATGCAGAGTTCGTCTTTACAAGCTAAGAGATGTTATCTCGCCTCGTCTCTCTCCTAGCGTGGCCTCTAGGCAAGGTGTTGCAACCAGGATGCCACGACACAATAGTCGACTCACACCCAGGTAGTAGTAGACTTGGGAGCGTAGCCTCTAGGCAAGGTGTTGCACCCACGATGCCACGACACAATAGTCGACTCACACCCAGGTAGTAGTAGACTTGGGAGCGTGGCCTCTAGGCAAGGTGTTGCAAACAGGATGCCACGACACAATAGTCGACTCACACCCAGGTAGTAGTAGACTTGGGAGCGTAGCCTCTAGGCAAGGTGTTGCAACCAGGATGCCACGACACAATAGTCGACTCACACCCAGGTAGTAGTAGACTTGGGAATCAATCCACAGACCTTTTGGCCTAGCAGAGATAAAGGGTATATTAACAAAGAAGTGTATGTATGTATCAGTAACCACAATTAGGTGAGTACACATATACTGATAGTTTACTTATAGCTTAGTTTAGGGATTAAAGTATTTTTATTGTTGCGTACAGGTGAATTACATTCACTTGGAGTCAGTAGGCTTTAATGGTAATTTAACTAACAAACGGTACCTGTTGAAAGCCATTTCCCAGGAGAGGAGAATCTACAGGAGTCCTCCCTCTCTCACTGTTACAGAAAATTTATGAAGGCGCTTAACGTTCTCTCAGTGTCTAAAGTGGGACTCTTGGAAAGACTTAACTTGTCATTCTTTCCCCACACCTCTATATCTATCTATATTCCCTATTTTATTTGTAAAACCGGTGTTTGACACTTTACTGTGTATTTGCATTAGTGATACCACGTGTTCTGCACATCTGTACGACACTCCCAGCCGAGAGGACATGCGCTTGAACACCAATGGAAATAAGTTACTTTGACTTTTTTGGGAGGGTTATCCTAGGTTCTCTACGCATATGCTGCTTTGTATGATAATCTATTTAACTGTATTTGTGTATACCTGAATAAACTTAAACACATAAGCAGTATAATGTGATCCTTTATTGACAACGTTTCGCCCACACAGTGGGCTTTATCAAGTCACAAACAGATCTACCTGGGTGAAAGGTACGTGAGTATTTATAGGATGGAGTCAGGTGAAGAATGCAGGCCAGTAGGCCTGCTGCAGTGTTCCTCCTTTCTTATGTTCTTAGGTCGGATCTGATAAGGACCTGCATGGGACTGGCGGGTGCGTATGTAGATGTGGGAAAACGATGAAGTCTTGGCAAGGGGTTCAGCCCACTGTGTGGGCGAAACGTTGTCAATAAAGGATCACATTATACTGCTTTTGTGTTTATTTTTCCATCGAGATGGGATATATGGACACGTCTCCCAACATCTGCTATCCGACTCACGAAATCGTAATGATACGATTGTAAACAAACGACACCACCGGCGGGGCTTGAACCCGAGATTACACTCGTAAAACTCCCTCTGTATAAATGGTTTAGTAAAGCCACAAGTTGATAAATGAGACACTTGGGCAACATTTGGGAATCTTTATTCTGCAAACATTTCGCCACTTAGTGGTTTCTTCAGTCCAATGGAGAGAAAAGTGGAAGATGGAGGAGTTTGAGGTAATCAGTCCCTCAGCCTGAAGTCGATGTGTTCAGTCCATCAATCTTGACGAAAGTGCAGCATATTTAGGTTAGGTTAGGTAAGATTTGTCAGTAAACAGGATAAGTGTTTCCTGACGCGGGTCTTAGTCAGATGATGACCCGCCGTTAGAGCTTTTGGTCATCTGACCGAGGCCTTCCGCTGGCTTACCGGTCTACCCCTTTAAAAATTATGGTCAGTCATAACCATTTAGTTTTTTTTTTTTTTTTGTGCAGCATATTCACGGAGATGAAGGTTATATAGTGATATACTCACCACTAGTAGTGACTCCGCTCACCACTGCGCCACCTCATCCGTCATCACTATATAACCTCCACCTCCGTGAATATGCTGCACTTTCGTCAAGATTGATGGACTGAACACATCGACTCCAGGCTGAGGGACTGATTACCTCAAATTCCTCATCTTCCACTTTTCTCTCCGTTGGACTGAAGAAACCACTAAGTGGCTAAATGTTAGCAGAATAAAGATTTCCAAATGTTGCCCAAGTGTCTCAATTATCAATCTTCTATCCTTGTTACCTAACCTGTGAGCAAGTAGACTGTCGTGGGACTCGTCTTCGGGAGGACTTCAGTAAAAGTAACCAAACAGAAATAAGTCACTTTGTCTTTCTTGGGTTCTCCCGAGTCACTAATCCTCCAGAGTTAATAATACAAATAAATTCTTCTTTGTCAATATTATTTTTTTAAGTTCTGGTTTGAATTTATATTTCAGAGCATTATTTATATTATCTTTATTATATACTCTCCACTCTTGTATATATCAGTCATGTGGCTCCACACTCCACTCTTAAATATATATATTTTTACTTTGATGAAAGATCCTTAGCTAGTCTTCAAAGCTTTACCAACCACTTTGCCCCATTTCTAAAGGGTTTCTGATATTTAATTTTTAATGCACTGGTGTTTTTTTGTCACACACACACACACACACCACCACCAGAAGTGATGTACTGGAGGCAGGATCCATTCATAGCTTTAAGAAAAGGTATGATAAAGCTCATGGCGCAGATAGTGACCCAGTAGCGACCAGTGAAGAGGCGGGGCCAGGAGCAATGACTCGACCCCTGCAACCACTACTAGGTGAGTACACAGACACACACACACACACACGGCTTCAGGAGGCCAAAGGGAGGACATATGAAGAGAGATGACAGGAAGAGAAAAAGAGATTGAAAATATTAAACAAACAGGATAGGAGGACATGACCGAGCTGGTAAATTTTCAGAGAATAGGATACTCGAGGGGGGAAGAAATCGGCCAGTCAAATTAATTTTGAGGATAGAAACGGTGCAAAACAGGATCCTGCAGCAGAAACCTCGGCTAAAGTAAACATCAAAATTCCAGTGAGTGTATCTAGACTGCGACAGAACGAAAATGACACAAACTGAGAAGAAACAAAAATGCAAGGGGCAAGAAAGAGAGACCAGGCTAAAGTCAGGCATGGGCACCCAGAATTGGGAGGAGCAGCAAGTACAGCCACCCACAGAACACCACAACCAAACAAATTAACCCAAAACAAACCACACACTGCACTCACAACCCCCTACCCCCACCAGACCAAACCCAATAGTATCCTGCTTGGTCTCCCACTCCCAGAATGCAGTTTTGGAAAAGAAGCTGAAGGTATGGTACACCAATGCAGACGGAATAACGAATAAGTGTGAGGAGTGGCACGAAAGAATCATGGAGGCATCCCCAAATAGCATAGCACTGGATATCAGATCCTGAGGAAAGATAGAGGGAACACAGAGGGGGTGGAAGAGTTACACTGCTCATCAAGAACCAGTGGAGTTTTGAGGAGTTGGAAAGAGTGAACAGAAAGGAAGCAAGGGACCACATAGTAGGAACATTTAAGACTGGGGGTCCCAAGGTGGTGGTGATTGCAGTGATGTACAACCCATCACAGAATATGATGAGAGCAACAAAGCAATGGTTGATACACTAGCCTAGGTGGCCAGAAAGGCCCACATGGGCAGGGCAAAGTTACTAGTGAGCGATTTCTATCACAAGGAGATTCTGAAAACCTGGACCAGAAACGTGGAAGGCTAAAATGATGTAGAACTTCATGCATCAACATGTAGGGAGACTACCAGAGAAAGAGAGAGAGAGGAGAGGATAAACCAACAATGCTGGACCTTATATTCACCCTGAGTAGTTCAGACATTGAGGACATCACATATGAAAGGCTCCTCGGAGCTAGTGATCATGTGGTCCTGAGCTTCGAATACACTGTAGAGTTACAGAAGGAAGCAGCATGAGCAGGACAGGAGAAGTCAAACTATAAAAGGGGGGACTACACAAGCATGAGAAATTTCCTGCATTAGGTACTGTGGGAAAGAGAAGTGGTGGGAAAATTAGTAAATGAAATGATAGAATATGCGACCACAAAATGTCAGGAAGCAGAGGAGAGGTTCGTACCCAAGGGCAACAGAAGCAATGGGAAGCCCAGAACAAGACCTTGGTTCACCCAAAGGTATAGAGAGGCCAAAACTAAGTGTGCTAGAGAATGGAAAAAATATAGAAGACAAAGGACCCAGGAAAATATAAGGAGATTAATCAAAGAGCCAGAAATGAGTGTGCACAGATAAGGATGGAGGCCCAGCGGCAATATGAGAATGACATAGCATTAAAAGTCAAATCTAACCCAAAGCTGTTGTACAGCTACAACAGAAGGAAAACGGCAGTCAAGGACCAGGTAATCAGGCTGAAGAAGGAGGAGAGATCAAAAGAAACAACCAAGAAGTATGTAAAGAGTTTAACACTAAATTTAAGGAAGTATTTTCAGTGGAGATGAAAGGATTCCAGCAAACTGGAATGGTAGGATACACCAACAAGTGTTGGACACAATGCACACAACTGAGGAGCTGAAGAGGCTACTAAGTGAACTAGATTCCTCAAGGGCAGTGGGACCGAACAATACCTCTCCGTGGATCCTGAGAGAGGGAGCAGAGGCACTGTGTGTACCACTAACAACACTCTTCAATACATCTATCAAAACAGGGCAACTATCTAAGGTGTGGAAGACAGTAAATGTAGTTCCAGTTTTTAAGAAAGGAGAAAAACAGACAGCATTAAACTACTTACCAGTGTCACTGACATGTATAGCATGCATAGTCATGGAGAAGCTTATCAGGAGAAGAATGGTGGAGCACCTAGAAAGGAATGAGCTTATACACGACAACCAGCACTGTTTCAGGGAAGGGAAATCCTGTGTCACAAACCTACTGGAGTTTTTCGACAAGGTGACAGAAGAAAGAAGGGGTGGGTAGACTGCATTTTCTTGTACTGTAACAAGGCTTTCGACACAGTTCCGTACAGGAGATTAGTGCAAAAGCTAGAGGAGCAGGCAGGAATAACAGGAAACGCACTGCATTGGATCAGAGAATACCTGACTGGAAGGAAACAACGAGTGATGGTACGTGACAAAGTGGGCGCCTGTAACGAGCGGGGTTCCACAGGGGTCAATCCTAAGGCCGGTGCTGTTTCTGGTATATGTGAATGGTATTGTTACGATCATGGCCTGTAGACCACTTTGTTTGTGCTTCTCGTAACAAACGTGTAGTAAGGTAAAGGATATCACAAGTTTTCTTTCCACTTTTAGGTATACACAAGGTGAATAAGTTCTATAGTGCTTTATCCGGATTTTATTCAGTATACTAAGCTGCTAGGAGTACTTAGTAAATTAAATATTTAATAAAAGCACCTACGCATAGGTGAGACATGAATAATTCAGATATGCCTTTCCTACCACACTTATATATATATATATATATATATATATATATATATATATATATATATATATATATTTTATAAAAAAATTTTTATGTACAGTCACTATAATTTCATGATCCACAACCACAATATATCACTTAGATCTCTTAACACCGTAAATTAAGCAAGAGGTTCTTCTACTTCCTCAGTAATTAAATACACATCACTTCACAACAGCAGGAACTGGAACGAGACTATCACGAGACCTCAGCCGGAATACAAGACCAACTTAGTTTCTTTGTGCAATTGCTTCTCTGAGGGAAATAACCATACAGGTGTAATCCGCATGGAAGTAATCCAACATCCTCTCTCTTCCAATCGAGAGATCCAAGACCAAAGGTTTTCCTGGAGTTTTGTACAGAGAGATTAAGAGAGTTCCAAGCTGGTGCTGCTTCTCCTAGAGGTGGGAATGAACTGCCATGAGTAAAACTCCCTGGCTCGACGTCACCTCGGAATAAGCGAGAGTTTGTGAGGTACAAACGACCACTAGGTAATTCAATATAAGAAACTAAACACTGCAGGTTTACAAAATATCCTACCTAACAAATAAATAATTCATGGCCAGATAATATTATAAAGCAAGGAATCTTTATTTTAGCTATTAATAAAGAAACCAATAATATAATATTACATGAAAAAGCCGAAATTACACATTAATTAAATGACCAAAAGGGCGTAACAGGCATAATGGAAGGGATAGATTCAGAGATGTTCCTGTTTGCAAACGATGTAAAGCTAATGCGAAGAATTCAAACAGATGAGGATCAGGTGTGACTGCAAAGGGGTCCAACAACTGTTTTGTGGAGTTTAACCCCACCAAATGAAAAGTCTTAAAGATTGGGGAAGGTCAAAGAAGACCAAAGACAAAGTACAGGTTGGGGGACCAAAGGGCTACAAACCACACTCAAGAAAAAAGACCTTGAGGTGACTATCATACTGAGCACATCTCCCAAGGCTCACATCAACTAAATAACTGCTGCAGCATATGGGCGCCTGGCAAACCTAAGAATAGCGTTTCAATACCTTAGGAGTCATTCAAGACACTGTATACCGTGTATGTTAGGCCCATATTGGAGTATGCAGCACAAGTATGGAACCCACACCTGGTTAAGCACGTCAAGAAATTAGAGAAAGTGCAAAGATTTTCAACAACACTAGTTCCGGGCATGTCCTACGAGGAGAGATTAAGGGAAATCGACCTGACCACACTGGAGGACAGGAGGGATAGGAGGGTGGCATGATTGCGACATATAAATAATACTGAGAGGAATTGACAAGGTGGATAGGGACAGAATGTTTTAGAGATGTGACACAACAACAAGAAGTCACAACTGGAAGTTGAAAACTTGGATGTTAGGAATTATTTCTTCAGTCATAGAGTTGTCAGGAAGTAGTACAATCTGGAGAGTAATGTAATGGAGGCAGGATCCCTACATAGCTTTAGGAAGAAGTACGATAAAGCTCATGTAGCAGGGAGAGAGTGGACCTAGTAGTGGCCAGCGAAGAGGCGGGGCCAGGAACTGTGAATCGACCCCTGCAACCACAAATAGGTGAGTACACGCACACATACACACATATATTGTGTGTGTAGAGAGAGAGAGAGAGAGAGAGAGAGAGAGAGAGAGAGAGAGAGAGAGAGAGAGAGAGAGAGGGGAGTACAACATCTAGTGGTAATTGGGGACCCTCATCCTCTGGGAAGATAATAAATGTACGTTAGGGGAAAAATCTAGAGTTCTCCCCAGAGCTGTTCGGGCTCTCTCTCTCTCTCTCTCTCTCTCTCTCTCTCTCTCTCTCTCTCTCTCTCTCTCTCTGTCTCTCTAATCCATTACAACACTTAACTTTGTTGATCCTACTTGGAGGGAGCTGGGGGTCAGTGCCCCGAAGCCCGAGTCCATGAGCAGGCCTTACGGTGATCAGAGCCTGATCAACCATATATATATATATATATATATATATATATATATATATATATATATATATATATATATTATAATAAACCTTCATTAGAATGATGCATGGGAACATATGTATACATTATTGTAACCACGAACGAGTGGTATTGATCAATAACTACACTACACTAGCCAGGGGTCGAACCTATGATACTTTTGTGTGGTTCAGTGGACTAGAGCGTTGTGTTTTCGCTCACCATGAGGCGGGCCGAAGCATCATAGGTTCGACCCCTGGCTAGTGCAGTGTAGTTATTGATATGATAGGCTCTCTGTCAATCTGAAGAAGATGTCCTCTCTTGAGCTACTCTACCAGCAGCTGAAGGAAGAACTGAGGGTAGCTAAGCTTGAGATACAGCGACTGACTGAGGAAAACAAGAGGATTCGTAGTAATCCTCCTGTTGAGAATCCTCAAGCCAGGAAAGGAACCTGGACAGTGGCTAAAACGCATGGGACAAAGTTAAGGCTCAAGAGGACGGGTGGAGAGGTAGAAACAACGAAGACCCAGGAGAATGTTGTGGAAACATCGAACCCATTCTCCGTGCTACCCGATGAATGTGAGTCGACTTCTGGGAGCGTCACGACGAAAGACACAAAGGAAGGTAAAAACATTGTTGTTGTTGGGGACAGTCAGGTTAGGTACATGGATAGGGCTTTCTGTTTGATTGATAGGAGTAGGAACAGAGGTTTGCTTTCCGGGCTGGGATGGAGGATATTGTTAGCCGTCTGGACGATCATGAGAGGTAATGGGAGCAAATCCTATTATCTGTCTCAGTGCTGGAGGCAACGTGTTGGCAGGCGTGGAGTGAGGACCTGACTAGCAGGTTTAGGTCAGCAATAGACATAGTGGGAAGAAGGGTGGGAACCCTGTCATATGTGGTATTTTGCCAAGGAGAGAGTTGAAATGAATGGCTGTCCAGGAAATTGGTGTCATTGGCTGGACAAATACTGTAGGAAAATTCAGTAACATTCATTGACAACTGGGACCTCTTCTATGGCAGAAATGACATGTATCCAGGGATGGGGTTCACTTATCCAGGTCTGGGGTGGGGGCACTGGCAACTGCAGTGGAGGGAGCGGGTTAGGGCTTTAAACTAGAAATAGTTAGTGGTATGGGTTAAGAACATAAGAACATAAGAACATAAGAAAGGGGACACTGCAGCAGGCCTGTTGGCTATACTAGGCAGGTCCTTCACAATCCGTCCACTAACAGAATATTTGCTCAACCCAATTTTCAATGCTACCCAAGAAAAAAGCTTTGACAATTCTACCCACTCATGTGCGAGTCCCACTCAAATCCAACCCCTCTCACTCATGAATTTATCAACCTAAATTTGAAACTACCCAAGGTCCAAAGCTAATAACCTACTAGACAGACTGTTCCACTCATCAACTACCCTATTTCCAAACCAATACTTTCCTATATCCTTTCTAAATCTAAACTATCTAACTTGAATCCATTATTGCGGGTTCTCTCTTGGAGAGATATCCTCAAGACCTTATTTATATCCCCTTTGTTAATACCCATTTTCCACTTGTATACCTCGATCATGTCTCCCCTCATTCTACGTCTTACAAGTGAATGTAATTTAGGGTCTTCAATCTTTCTTCGTAGGAAGATTTCTAATGCTATGTATTAATTTAGTCATTCTACGCTGAATGTTTTTCTAACAATTTATGTCCATTCTGTAATATGGAGACCAGAACTGAGCTGTAATCTAGGTGAGGCCTTACTAATGATGTATAAAGCTGTAATATAACCTCTGACTTCTGTTTGCTAACACTTTGATATAATCCCAGTAATCTATTTGCTTATTAGTACCTTAGGCATTGCTGTCTTGGTTTAAGGTTGCTGCT
This sequence comes from Cherax destructor, assembly GCA_009830355.1. Taxonomy (NCBI): domain Eukaryota; kingdom Metazoa; phylum Arthropoda; class Malacostraca; order Decapoda; family Parastacidae; genus Cherax; species Cherax destructor. The sequence goes on from WNWK01003307.1 coordinate 32,520, forward strand.
TCCATCACCCCCAAGTCCTTCGCAATCTGTATGGCTAAGTTCTCGTTATTTAACTTATAAGTGCTTGGGTTATGGACACTCGAATTTAGAACCTTGCATTTATCTACTTGAACTGCATCTGCCACTTTTCTGACCACGAATTAAGTTTGTCTAAATCTTCCTGAAGTTCTATGACATCTATGTTTGAATCAATTATCCTACCTATCTTCGTGTAGGGTAAAATTTGCTCATATCACTAGTAATTCCCTCATCAAGGTCATTGATATATATTATAAATAACAATGGGCCTAAGACTGATCCTGTGGAACACCACTTGTTACAAGTCCCCATTCGGTTAACCCCATTTATGGGCCCCTCTCTGCTTCCTATTGGTGAGCCATGACTCGATCATGACAGCACTCTTTTCCCCCAATGCCATGACTCCCCTTTCTTTAATAGTCTCTGGTGCGGTACTCTATCAAAGCCTTACTAAAGTCTAAATAAACAATACTCAATTCTTTATCGTGATCAACAGCCTCAAAAAACTTTACTGAAGAAGGTTAATAAATTAGATAGGCAGGGAAAGGCCCTCGTGAATCCATGCTGGGTATCATTAATCAAATTATGGTTATCTAGATGGCTTCTAATAATATCAGCTATAATTGACTCTGTAATTTGCCTACAATTGAGGTCAGGCTTATTGGGCGGGGTTTGACGGTAGTGACTTGTCCCCCTTTAAAAATAGGAATTACATTAGCCATCTTCCCATATCAGACACTACACCTGTTTGAAGAGATAAATTAAAAATGTTAGATATTGGTTCACAGAGTTCCATTTGCATTCCTTAAGAACCCTTGCAAAAAACTAAATCAAAGGGCCCAGCGATTTATTTTGTTTCAGTCGGTCCAGCTGTTTCATAATCATTTAACAGTGACTGTGATATTACATAATTTATCTTCTTCTGGGCCTCTGTAAAAAATTAATTACTGGGATATTATTAATGTCTTCCTGTGTGAAAACAAGAGAGAAAATAATTATTAAAAATAGGCACATATCATTCTCCTTGTCAGTAAGATGCCCAAAGTTATTTTTAAGGGGACCCCATCTTATCCCCAACTTTTGTTCTATAAACCTGGAAAAAACTTTTTGGGTTAGTTTTTGAATCCTAGCAACTTTAATTTCATAGTCCCGTTTAGCTTTTCTTATTCCCTTTTAACGTCCTCTTAATGTCAGTATACTGATTTATAAGATGACCCTCACCTCTTTTATCGCCTATAAATTCCTTTCTTCTGCCCTAAAAGATATTTGAGCCTATTATTCATCCATTTTGAGTCATTTCTACTTGATCTAATTTTTTATACGGTATAAATGTTCTTTGGGCAGTCTGTATAGTGTTAAGAAAACTGTCATATTGATACCTCTCTTCTTCACCCCAGTCCACAGTTGATAAGTGTTCTCTAAGTCCATTATAATCTGCTAAGCGAAAATCTGGGACCATTACTGAATTATCCCTACTATCTACATCCATTCAATGCTAAAGGTAATTGACTTGTAGTGCTTGAGCCGAGTTCCTCTGAAATTTCTAAATTATTAACAAGGGTTTCCTTGCTTGCCAGAACCAAGTCAAGTAGGTTATTTCCCTTGTAGGTTCTGTTACAAACTGCTTCAAAAAGCAATCCTGAACTACTTCTAAAAGTCGTTAGATTCTAAATTCCCTGTCAAAATTCAATCAATCTGACTAAAGTTAAAGTCCCTAAATTACTACGTTATCGTGTTTGTGGCCTTAACAATTTCCTCCCAAAGTAGTCTCCCTTGTTCCCTATCTAAGTTTGGAGGACGGTAAATCACCCGAAAATCAATTTTCACACCCCTCTGAAAATTCTATCCAGACAGACTCTGTATGTTTAATTCAGACTTTATACCCGTTTTTATGCAACAATTTAAATGATCACGGACATAGAGTGCCACCCCACCCCCTTTCCGATACTTCTGTCTACTTGGAACAATTTAAAACCCTGAATGTGACATTCGGCAGGAAAAGTCCCGATTTTTCATATTAAACCATGTCTCAGTTATTGCAAAAACATCAATATTACCCGTACTTGCAACTAATCTCAACTCGTCCATCTTATTCCTAGCACTCGACTATTGGTGTAATATATATTTAGAGACCCTCCTTTCTCTTTACCCTTCCTGCTCATCTCTGTTTTCCACTATACCTATTACTGTCCTTGTCATCTAGTGTCACTAACTTTCCACTATCCACCTTATTCTGCCTATTACTAGTTCTCCTACAACTTATAATATTACTACACTGGGACTTCTCTGTTTTCCCCCAAAACCCATACCACTAACTATTTCTAGTTTAAAGCCTAACAGCTCCCTCCACTGCAGTTGCCAGTGCCCCCAGACCTGGATAAGTGAACCCCATCCTGGCATACATGTCATTTCTGCCATAGAAGAGGTCCCAGTTGTCAATGAATGTTACTGAATTTTTCTTACAGTATTTGTCCAGCCAGCAATTGACACCAATTGCCCTGGACACCATTCATTCCAACTCCTCTCCTTGGCAAATACCACATATGACAGGGTTCCCCCTTCTTCCTAATTATGTCTATTGCTAACCTAAACCTGCTAGTCAGGTCCTCACTCCTACGTCTGCCAACATCGTTGCCTCCAGCACTGAGACAGATAATAGGATTGCTCCCATACCTCTCATGATGTCGTCCAGGCGGCTAACAATATCCTCCATCCCAGCCCAGGGAAAGCAAACCCTCTGTCTCCTACTCCTATCAATCAAACAGAAAGCCCTATCCATGTACCTAACCTGACTGTCCCCAACAACAACAATATTTTTACCTTCCTTTGTGTCTTTGTGTGACGCTCCCAGAAGTCGACTCACATTCATCGGGTAGCACGGAATGGGTTGATGTTTCCACAACATTCTCCTGGGTCTTCGTTGTTTCTACCTCTCCACCGTCCTCTTGAGCCTTAACTTTGTCCCATGCGTTTTAGCCACTGTCCAGGTTCCTTTCCTGGCGAGGGTTCTCAACAGGAGGATTACTAGATCCTCTTGTTTTCCTCAGTCAGTATCTGTATCTCAAAGCTTAGCTACCCTCAGTTCTTCCTTCAGCTGCCCGTAGAGTAGCTCAGAGAGGACATCTTCTTCAGATTGACAGAGAGCACACAAGACACGTCTTCACTGAGTTAAGTCAGGTCCACCACTGAGTTAAGTCAGGTCCACCACTGAGTTAAGTCAGGTCCACCACTGAGTTAAGTCAGGTCCACCACTGGGGAAAACAGAGAGTCCCAGTGTAGTAATATTATAAGTTGTAGGAGAACTAGTAATAGGCAGAATAAGGTGGATAGTGGAAAGCTAGTGACACTAGATGACAAGGACAGTAATAGGTATAGTGGAAAAACAGAGATGAGCAGGAAGGGTAAAGAGAAAGGAGGGTCTCTAAATATATATTACACCAATGTCGTAGTGCTAGGAATAAGATGGACGAGTTGAGATTAGTTGCAAGTACGGGTAATATTGATGTTTTTTCAATAACTGAGACATGGTTTAATATGAAAAATCGGGACTTGCCTGCCGAATGTCACATTCAGGGTTTTAAATTGTTCCAAGTAGACAGAAGTATCGGGAAAGGGGTGGGGTGGCACTCTATGTCCGTGATCATTTAAATTGTTGCATAAAACAGGTATAAAGTCTGAATTAACACATACAGAGTCTGTCTGGATAGAATTTTCAGAGGGTGTGAAAAATTTATTTTAGGCGTGATTTACGTCCTCCAAACTTAGATAGGAACAAGGAGACTACTTTGGGAGGAAATTGTTAAGGCCACAAGACCGATAACGTAGTAATTCTAGGGGACTTTAACTTTAGTCAGATTGATTGGAATTTCATGACAGGGAATTTAGAATCTAACGACTTTTAGAAGTAGTTCAGGATTGCTTTTGAAGCAGTTTGTAACAGAACCTACAGGGAAATAACCTACTTGACTTGGTTCTGGCAAGCAAGGAAACCCTTGTTAATAATTTAGAAATTACAGAGGAACTCGGGTCAAGCGACCCAAGTCAATTACCTTTAGCATTGAATGGATGTATGATAGTAGGATAATTCAGTAATGGTCCCAGATTTTAGACAGCAGTTATAATGGACTTAGAGAACACTTATCAACTGTGGACTAGGGTGAAGAAAGGTATCAATATGACAGTTTTCTTAACACTAAGGCTGCCCAAAGAACATTTATCCCGTATAAAGAAATTAGATCAAGTAGAAATGACCCAAAATGGATGAATAATGACAAATATCTTTTAGGGCAGAAGAAAGGAATTTATAGGCGCATAAAAAGAGGTGAGGGTCATCTTATAAATCAGTATACTGACATTAAGAGGGACGTTAAAGGGAATAAAAAAGCTAAGCGGGACTATGAAATTAAAGTTGCTAGGGATTCAAAAACTAACCCAAAAAGTTTTCCAGTTTATAGAACAAAAGTTAGGGATAAGATAGGTCCCTAAAAATAACTTGGGCATCTTACTGACAAGAATGATATGTGCTCTATTTTTAATAATTATTTTCTCTCGGTTTTCACACAGGAAGACATTAATAATATCCCAGTAATTAATTTTACAAGGCCAGAAGAAGATAAATTATGTAATATCATAGTCACTAGCGAAATGATTATGAAACAGCTGGACAGTGAACAAAATAAATCGCCGGGTCCTGATGAGCTTTTGCAAGGGTTCTTAAGGAATGCAAAATGGAACTCTGTGAACCAATATCTAACATTTTAATTTTTCTCTTCAAACAGGTGTAGTGTCTGATATGTGGAAGATGGCTAATGTAATTCCTATTTTTAAAGCAGGGGACAAGTCACTACCGTCAAACCAGCCCAATAAGCCTGACCTCAATTGTAGGCAAATTACTAGAGTCAATTATAGCTGATATTATTAGAAGCCATCTACATAACCATAATTTGATTAATGATACCCAGCATGGATTCACGAGGGCGTTCCTGCCTATCTAATTTATTAACTCTTCAGTAAAGCTTTTGAGGCTGTTGATCACGATAAAGAATTCGATATTGTTTATTTAGACTTCAGTAAGGCTTTTGATAGAGTACCGCACCAGAGACTGTTAAAGAAAGTGGCAGCTCATGGCATTGGGGAAAAGTGCTGTCATGGATGAGTCATGGCTCACCAATAGGAAGCAGAGAGTGTGCATAAATGGGGTTAAATCTGAATGGGGACATGTAACAAGTGGTGTTCCACAGGGATCAGTCTTAGGCCCATTGTTATTTATAATATATATCAATGACCTTGATGAGGAATTACTAGTGATATGAGCAAATTCGCGAAGACACGAAGATAGGTAGGATAATTGATTCAAACATAGATGTCATAGAACTTCAGGAAGATTTAGACAAACTTAATTCGTGGTCAGAAAAGTGGCAGATGCAGTTCAATGTAGATAAATGCAAGGTTCTGAGGCTCGGGAGTGTCCATAACCCAAGCACTTATAAGTTAAATAACGTAGAACTTAGCCATACAGATTGCGAGAAGGACTTGGGGGTGATGGTAAGCAGCAACCTTAAACCAAGACAGCAATGCCTAAGCGTACGTAATAAGGCAAATAGATTACTGGATTTATATCAAGAAGTGTTAGCAACAGAAGTCCAGAGGTTATATTACAGCTTTATACATCATTAGTAAGGCCTCACCTAGATTACGCAGCTCAGTTCTGGTCTCCATATTACAGAATGGACATAAATTCATTAGAAAACATTCAGCGTAGAATGACTAAATTAATACATAGCATTAGAAATCTTCCTTACGAAGAAAGATTGAAGACCCTAAAATTACATTCACTTGTAAGACGTAGAATGAGGGAGACATGATCGAGGTATACAAGTGGAAAATGGGTATTAACAAAGGGGATATAAATAAGGTCTTGAGGATATCTCTCCAAGAGAACCCGCAATAATGGATTCAAGTTAGATAAGTTTAGATTTAGAAAGGATATAGGAAAGTATTGGTTTGGAAATAGGGTAGTTGATGAGTGGAACAGTCTGCCTAGTAGGGTTATTGAAGCTAGGACCTTGGGTAGTTTCAAATTTAGGTTGGATAAATTCATGAGTGAGAGGGGTTGGATTTGAGTGGGACTCGCGCATGAGTGGGTAGAATTGTCAAAGCTTATTTCTTGGGTAGCATTGAAAATTGGGTTGAGCAAATATTCTGTTAGTGGGACAGATTGTGAAGGACCTGCCTAGTATGGGCCAACAGGCCTGCTGCAGTGTTCCTCCTTTCTTATGTTCTTATGTTCTTATGTATACATATTAATGAGTACAGTTATGAAAAATTTACGTCTGCAGAATTGCAAAGTATGTGTAAATTATTAAAAGTTGTGGATCTCTTCCGACGCTGGTCAGGAACCCAAGATAACAGGCGTTCCCTCTCTGGATCGCCATGCTAAGGTGCTGGAAGAGAAAGGTGGCAACTCTCGGGTCTCTGGTGGCTTCGATGAGCCTGAAACCCAGCTTTTTGAAGAATCCCATAACCCATGAGTCAAGGGTCTCTGGTCCTATAAGGACGAAAGTGATACTGGTGGGTCAAGCTCCTATACTTGATGAACTTGTGATCTTCCTGTGATCAGTAGCGCCACCTTGCTGACTAGCACTAAATAGGATATGTGTTGGCCAGGGTAGATGCACAAGTATAGTATACCGTTCTTCCAGGGATATAATGTGATCACTCTGTCTGACTTTTTTTTGGGTTATCCTGGGTTTTCTACACATATGTGGTTATGTATGATAATCTATGTAACTGTATTTGTGTATACCTGAATAAACTTACTTAGTATGCGGGCACATCCATCCTCTCTCTGGGCTGGACACAGGGTTGATCTCGTTGACTTCATGCTCTAACATGTCAACCTCTGGAACCTATAAAACAGTTCAGACCACGCACACAGTATCGGTCGACTACTACCTTAACCAACACTTGGGTAGTAGATGTTGGATGGTTGATGCTTACCTGGAGTGAATGTGACTGACCTGACCAGGTCAAGGCATTGACTTAAGTCGGTGGGAGAATTGGACCTGCCTCGCATGGGCCAGTAGGCCTGCTGCAGTGTTACTTTTTTCTTATGTTCTTATGAGTCTACCTGTAGGGTATTCCGAGGATCACCGCCCCTGAGACCCGGTCCACGACCAGGCCTCCCGGTGGATCAGGGCCTGATCAATCAGGCTGGTACTGCTGGCCACACGTAGTCCAACGTACGAACCACAGCCCGGCTGATCCGGCACCGACTTTAAGTATGTGTGCAGGTCTGTCATGAAGGCAGCCAGGGGCCTTGCAACAACGAACGTATACTTGCTCATTCAATTTCTGAACTCACGGTTACTTCAAAGAATTGATAGTGATCTGTTTGGTATCTCCTGTATTTCTCTGCCAGCCAGTTCATGTACTTTCTCAGGCTGAGTTCTAAGACGTGAGTTGGTGATCCAACCTCGCTGCTGCTTCTTAATTTAAGTGAAGTGGTTTGTTTTATCTAGCTGTTGTGACACAAGTATTAGAAGCCCAAGGCTGTTCAACAGCCTCCCAGCATACATAGGGGGATTACCATTAGACCTCTGGTTGTCTTCAACAGAGAACTGGACAAATACTTAGTGTCTGATCAGCCCGGCTGTGGTTCGTACGTTGGATTGTGTGTGACAGGCAGTAACAACCTGGTTGATCAGGCCCTGATCCACCGTGAGGCCTGAAAAATAGACCGGGTGCGGGGGCGTTGACCCCCGGAACACCCTCCAGGTACACTCCAGGTAGGATCAACTTAGTTAAGTGTTGTAATGGCTTTACATAGTTAAGTGTTGTAATGGATCAACATAGTTAAGTGTTGTAATGGATCAACATAGCTGAGTGTTGTAATGGATCAACATAGCTGAGTGTTGTAATGGATCAACATAGCTGAGTGTTGTAATGGATCAACATAGCTGAGTGTTGTAATGGATCAACATAGTTAAGTGTTGTAATGGATCAACATAGTTAAGTGTTGTAATGGATCAACATAGTTAAGTGTTGTAATGGATCAACATAGCTGAGTGTTGTAATGGATCAACATAGTTAAGTGTTGTAATGGATCAACATAGCTGAGTGTTGTAATGGATCAACATAGCTGAGTGTTGTAATGGATCAACATAGTTAAGTGTTGTAATGAATTAACATAGCTGAGTGTTGTAATGGATCAACATAGTTAAGTGTTGTAATGGATCAACATAGCTGAGTGTTGTAATGGATCAACATAGCTGAGTGTTGTAATGGATCAACATAGTTAAGTGTTGTAATGGATCAACATAGTTAAGTGTTGTAATGGATCAACATAGTTAAGTGTTGTAATGGATCAACATAGTTAAGTGTTGTAATGGATCAACATAGCTGAGTGTTGTAATGGATCAACATAGTTAAGTGTTGTAATGGATCAACATAGTTAAGTGTTGTAATGGATCAACATAGTTAAGTGTTGTAATGGATCAACATAGTTAAGTGTTGTAATGGATCAACATAGTTAATTGTTGTAATGGATCAACATAGCTGAGTGTTGTAATGGATCAACATAGCTGAGTGTTGTAATGGATCAACATAGCTGAGTGTTGTAATGGATCAACATAGCTGAGTGTTGTAATGGATCAACATAGTTAAGTGTTGTAATGGATCAACATAGCTGAGTGTTGTAATGGATCAACATAGCTAAGTGTTGTAATGGATCAACATAGCTGAGTGTTGTAATGGATCAACATAGCTGAGTGTTGTAATGGATCAACATAGTTAAGTGTTGTAATGGATCAACATAGTTGAGTGTTGTAATGGATCAACACAGTTAAGTGTTGTAATGCATCAACATAGCTGAGTGTTGTATTGGATCAACATAGCTGAGTGTTGTAATGGATCAACATAGCTGAGTGTTGTAATGGATCAACATAGCTGAGTGTTGTAATGGATCAACATAGTTAAGTGTTGTAATGCATCAACATAGCTAAGTGTTGTAATGGATCAACATAGCTGAGTGTTGTAATGGATCAACATAGTTAAGTGTTGTAATGGATCAACATAGTTGAGTGTTGTAATGGATCAACATAGTTAAGTGTTGTAATGCATCAACATAGTTAAGTGTTGTAATGTATTAACATAGCTGAGTGTTGTAATGGATCAACATAGCTGAGTGTTGTAATGGATCAACATAGTTAAGTGTTGTAATGGATCAACATAGTTGAGTGTTGTAATGGATCAACATAGTTAAGTGTTGTAATGGATCAACATAGCTGAGTGTTGTAATGGATCAACATAGTTGAGTGTTGTAATGGATCAACATAGTTAAGTGTTGTAATGGATCAACATAGTTAAGTGTTGTAATGGATCAACATAGTTAAGTGTTGTAATGGATCAACATAGTTAAGTGTTGTAATGGATCAACATAGCTGAGTGTTGTAATGGATCAACATAGCTGAGTGTTGTAATGGATCAACATAGCTGAGTGTTGTAATGGATCAACATAGTTAAGTGTTGTAATGGATCAACATAGTTGAGTGTTGTAATGGATCAACACAGTTAAGTGTTGTAATGCATCAACATAGCTGAGTGTTGTATTGGATCAACATAGCTGAGTGTTGTAATGGATCAACATAGCTGAGTGTTGTAATGGATCAACATAGCTGAGTGTTGTAATGGATCAACATAGTTAAGTGTTGTAATGGATCAACATAGTTGAGTGTTGTAATGGATCAACACAGTTAAGTGTTGTAATGCATCAACATAGCTGAGTGTTGTATTGGATCAACATAGCTGAGTGTTGTAATGGATCAACATAGCTGAGTGTTGTAATGGATCAACATAGCTGAGTGTTGTAATGGATCAACATAGTTAAGTGTTGTAATGGATCAACATAGTTAAGTGTTGTAATGGATCAACACAGTTAAGTGTTGTAATGCATCAACATAGCTGAGTGTTGTATTGGATCAACATAGCTGAGTGTTGTAATGGATCAACATAGTTTAGTGAGGTATCAGTCTGGGATTGACGCCTCTAACGTCTCAGCAGAGGGCCGTTGATGGTGTGTGGTTGATGGAGGGGGGAGGGTAGTGGTGGGTTACTCCTGTGACCACGTGGTCATTCCTTCCCCCTCCCTAACTCCCTCCCTCCCTCCCACATCCTTCCCTTTTCCCACCCCTCCCCTCCTTCTTTCCCTTTTTCCCTCATTACCAAAACCTACCCTTCCTCTCCCTCATCCCCATGCTGCACATCCCTTGATCTCTCTCTCTCTCTCTCTCTCTCTCTCTCTCTCTCTCTCTCTCTCTCTCTCTCTCTCTCTCTCTCTCTCTCTCTCTCTCTCTCTTCATCCTCTACTGTCAGGCCCTTCCGTCACTCCATCCTCCCTGTCTCTCCTAGCACCCTCACCCTGGCACCTCGAAGAACAGTGATAGAACTTTTGGCTCACAACGTATAGTCTGGGCGGGAAGAGATATAAGGGCAAATCTCGTAGTAGTAAATAGGTACCCGGGAGTTAGTCGACTGTTGTGGACGGTATCAAAAACAAGACCACAGTGGAAATAAGCCACCCTGCTTAGCTGTCTTGGGTTATCCTTCGTTATTTATATGGCTTACTATAATAAGCCTTCGGGTTACTAGTAAAGTATTTATCGTCCTCTCTCTTGTCTTTCCTCTTTCCTCCCCTCACCCCCCTCCCTTCCCAAGTAGTTCTCTCTCACATCTTCCGGGACATATGTAAGATCCTAATACTTGGTAAAATCAAAATTCAACGGCACTTATTAACTAAATAATTTAGAAATTAAGGAGAGCAGTTGGGAGGAGAGGCGTTGTCCGAGGCAGCAGAAATCTGAAGCCAAGGCAGCAGTGTTTAAGTGTTGCCAATTAAGCTAATAGACTGCTTGGCTTCATATCAACAAGTATAAATAACAGTGGTACCAAGGTTATACTACAGCTTTGTCGTTACTGAAGTCGCAATAAGAACATAAGAACATAAGAAAGAAGGAACACTGCAGCAGGCCTACTGGCCCATGCGAGGCAGGTCCAAATCTCCCACCGGCTTAAGCCAATGCCCCGACCCATCCAGGTCAGGTTACATTCACTTAAGGAAGGAGCTCGGCATCTGACCTAGTAGCACAAACTAGTCAGGTCTAACTCACACCCACCCGCACCCACTCATATATTTATCTAGCCTATTTTTAAAACTACACAACGTTTTAGCCTCTATAACTGTACTCGGGAGTTTGTTCCACTCATCGACAACTCTATTACCAAACCAATGCTTTCCTATATCCTTCCTGAATCTGAATTTATCCAACTTTAAGCCATTGCTGCGAGTCCTGTCAATACTAGATATTTTTAGCACGCTATTTACATCACCTCTATTTATTCCTGTTTTCCATTTATACACCTCAATCATATCCCCCCTAATTCTACGCCTTTCTAGAGAGTGCAGATTCAGGGCCCTCAGTCTATCCTCATAGGGAAGATTTCTGATACATGGAATCAACTTAGTCATCCTCCTTTGTACGTTTTCCAGAGCATTTATATCCATTCTGTAATAAGGTGACCAAAACTGTGCAGCATAATCTAGATGAGGCCTCACCAAGGATATATAGAGTTGAAGAACAACCTGAGGACTCCTATTATTTATGCTTCTTGATATGAAGCCAAGGATTCTGTTCGCTTTATTGCGAACACTTATGCACTGCTGTCTTGGTTTTAGATTACTGCTAACCAGAACTCCTAAATCCTTTTCGCAATCAGTAGTATTAAGATCTACATTATTTAGTTTATATGTGGCATGGTTATTGATATATGATATATAATAATGCAGCGTAGTTCTGGTTTCTGTAATACGAAGTGCATGGTAATATACTGAAGAGTGTTTAGTGGGTAAGTGTAGCAGTCCTGAGACCACACCAGTCCTGGTTGTCAACACCATAAAAACCTGGCCGTCACAGGCTTACCAGACCTGGTCAAGACCATAAGAACTTGGTAAAGACCACATCAGACCTGGTCAAGAGGACCCAAAGAACCTGGTAAAGACCACACCAGACCTGGTCGTCAGGACCGTAAGAACCTGGTAAAGACCACACCAGACCTGGTCGTCAGGACCATAAGAACCTAGTAAAGACCACACCAGATCTGGTCGTTAGGACCGTAAGAACCTGGTAAAGACCACACCAGACCTGGTTGTCAGGACCATAAGAACCTGGTGAAGACCACACCAGATCTGGTCGTCAAGACCGTAAGAACCTGGTAAAGACTACAACAGACCTTGTCGTCAGGACCGTAAGAACCTGGTAAAGACCACACCAGACCTGGTCGTCAGGACCCAAAGAACATGGTAAAGACCACACCAGACCTGGTCGTCAGGACCATAAGAACCTGGTAAAGACTACACTAGACCTGGTCGTCAGGACCATAAGAACCTGGTAAAGACTACACTAGACCTGGTCGTCAGGACCGTAAGAACCTGGTAAAGACCACACCAGACCTGGTCGTCAGGACCATAAGAACCTAGTAAAGACCACACCAGACCTGGTCGTCAGGACCATAAGAACCTGGTAAAGACTACACTAGACCTGGTCGTCAGGACCATAAGAACCTGGTAAAGACTACACTAGACCTGGTCGTCAGGACCGTAAAGACCACACCAGACCTGGTCGTCAGGACCGTAAGAACCTGGTAAAGACCACACCAGACCTGGTCGTCAGGACCATAAGAACCTGGTAAAGACCACACCAGACCTGGTCGTCAGGACCGTAAGAACCTGGTAAAGACCACACTAGACCTGGTCGTCAGGACCGTAAGAACCTGGTAAAGACCACACCAGACCTGGTCGTCAGGACCATAAGAACCTGGTAAAGACCACACTAGACCTGGTCGTCAGGACCGTAAGAACCTGGTAAAGACCACACCAGACCTGGTCGTCAGGATCGTAAGAACCTGGTAAAGACCACACCAGACCTGGTCGTCAGGACCGTAAGAACCTGGTAAAGACCACACCAGACCTGGTCGTCAGGACCGTAAGAACCTGGTAAAGACCACACCAGACCTGGTCGTCAGGACCATAAGAACCTGGTAAAGACTACACTAGACCTGGTCGTCAGGACCGTAAGAACCTGGTAAAGACCACACCAGACCTGGTCGTCAGGATCGTAAGAACCTGGTAAAGACCACACCAGACCTGGTCGTCAGGATCGTAAGAACCTGGTAAAGACCACACCAGACCTGGTCGTCAGGACCGTAAGAACCTGGTAAAGACCACACCAGACCTGGTCGTCAGGACCATAAGAACCTGGTAAAGACCACACCAGACCTGGTCGTCAGGACCGTAAGAACCTGGTAAAGACCACACCAGACCTGGTCGTCAGGACCATAAGAACCTGGTAAAGACTACACTAGACCTGGTCGTCAGGACCGTAAGAACCTGGTAAAGACCACACCAGACCTGGTCGTCAGGATCGTAAGAACCTGGTAAAGACCACACCAGACCTGGTCGTCAGGATCGTAAGAACCTGGTAAAGACCACACCAGACCTGGTCGTCAGGACTGTAAAAACCTGGTAAAGACCACACCAGACCTGGTCGTCAGGACCGTAAGAACCTGGTAAAGACCACACCAGACCTGGTCATGTGGGTCTACGCCACAATGGCCCCTAAGTATTAAAAACAAAAGTTTTTAAAATTAATCAATGGTTAGCGATAAACTAAATTACCCTGAACCCCGTGAATAAATTGCTATGAAACCCGAGACTAAATTGTTATGAAACCCGATACTAATTAGCTTGAAAATCTAGACTAATTACCCTGAAACACGACTATAGTCGCTTGGTTAATCATACACTTTATTGTCCGGTCATTGAAATAATGCAGGGATTTAAATGTGCTTCTAGTATATTATACAGTGGCCTTTTCTAAGACCCTTTTACTCCTATGACTTTTGTCGTAACTTTCCTAGCTTAAGTTGTTGTTTTTAAAGTGAGTCCAAACAGTCATTACAAGTGACTGTGAACCACTCTCTCCCTCCACATTTCAACTCCTCACATCCCCTGGGGAAGGAGATAGGGCTCTCTGATTGGTTACTTGAAGCTGGCTATTTAAGATCCCCTATTGGCTTGAGGCAATGTCAATAATTTCAGGTGTTCTGATTGGCTTCTTCAACCTTTCAAATGTGGAACGTTTATATAGTTTAAGACTGGTGTTGAGGTTACACTCAGCAGTAGTGTGAGTCTCAGCCTGCTTGTTTGGTGTCCTAAATGGTAATCGTTCAGCCACTGACTAACATGTGGCAAGTGCTATAGGTTTTTAAACCTATCACTACTGTGATTAAAAAAATCTTTTATGTGAATAAACCGAACATTCTACTCCTGGACAGTTCTTTTGTGGTTTGTTGCTTTAATCTTTCTCCTATTCCCACTGCTGCTGCTGCTGCTGCTGCTGCTGCTGCTGCTGCTGCTGCTGCTGCTGCTGCTGCTGCTGCTGCTGCTGCGCTGCTGCTGCTGCGCTGCTGCTGCTGCTGCTGCCTGCTGCTGCGCTGCTGCTGCTGCTGCGCTGCTGCTGCTGCGCTGCTGCTGCTGCTGCCGCTGCTGCTGCCTGCTGCGCTGCCTGCTGCTGCTGCTGCTGCTGCTGCTGCTGCTGCTGCTGCTGCTGCTGCTGCTGCTGCTGCTGCTGCTGCTGCTGCTGCTGCTGCTGCTGCTGCTGCTGCTGCTGCTGCTGCTGCTGCTGCTGCTGCTGCTGCTGCCGCTGCTGCGCCGCTGCTGCTGCTGCTGCTGCCGCTGCGTGCGCCGCGCCGCTGCCTGCTGCTGCTGCTGCTGCTGCCGCTGCTGCTGCTGCTGCTGCTGCTGTGCCGCTGCTGCTGCTGCTGCTGCTGCTGCTGCTGCTGCTGCCTGCTGCTGCTCTGCTGCTGCTGCTGCTGCTGCTGCTGCTGCCTGCTGCTGCTGCTGCTGCTGCTGCTGCTGCTGCTGCTGCTGCTGCTGCTGCTGCGCTGCTGCCGCTGCTGCGCTGCTGCTGTGCTGCTGGCTGCTGCTCGCGCTGCTGCTGCTGCTGCTGCTGCTGCTGCTGCGCTGCTGCTGCGCTGCTGCTGCTGCGCTGCTGCTCTGCTGTTTCTGCCGCTGCTGCTGCTGCTGCTGCTGCTGCTGCTGCTGCTGCTGCTGCTGCTGCTGCGCTGCTGCGCTGCTGCCTGCTGCTGCTGCTGCTGCTGCTGCTGCTGCTGCTGCTCGCTGCTGCCTGCTGCTGCTGCTGCTGCTGCTGCTGCTGCTGCTGCTGCTGCTGCTGCTGCTGCTGCTGCTGTGCTGCTGCGCTGCTGCTGCTGCTGCGCTGTTGCTGCTGCTGCCTGCCTGCCGCTGCTGCTGCTGCCGCTGCGCCGCTGCCGCTCTGCTGCTGCTGCTGCTGCTGCTGCTCTGCTGTGCTGTGCTGCTGCGCGCGCTGCCGCTGCTGCTGCGCTGCCGCTGCTGCTGCCGCTGCGCGCTGCTGCTGCTGCTGCTGCGCCTGCTGCTGCGCCTGCTGCTGCTGCTGCCTGCTGCTGCTGCCTGCTGCTTGCTGCTGTATGCTGCTGCTTTGCTGCTAGCTCTGCTGTCTGCGTGCTGTGCTGCTGTCTGCTGCTGTCTGCTGCTGCTGCTGCCGCTGCTGCGCTGCTGCTGCTGCTGTCATGTTAGATGAATGTGAATGTGACTTGTTATGTATAGATAATGTATGATGATGATTGTTCATGTATACTACATGTCAGCTGTGACTTGCTATGCCTCATGTTCGTACCTGTACATGTGACTTGCTTCCCATGTCCGTCACTGCTGCATGTGACTTGCTTCCATGTTACTGTACACTGTACATTTGACTTGCTTCCCATGTTCAGTACACTGTACATGTGACTTGCTTCCATGTTACGTACACTGTACATGTGACTTGCTTCCCATGTTACGTACACTGTACATGTGACTTGCTTCCCATGTTACGTACACTGTACATGTGACTTGCCTCCCATGTTATGTACACTGTACATGTGACTTGCCTCCCATGTCACGTACACTGTACATGTGACTTGCCTCCCATGTAATGTACGCTGTACATGTGACTTGCTTCCCATGTCACGTACACTGTACATGTGACTTGCTTCCCATGTCACGTACACTGTACATGTGACTTGCTTCCCATGTCACGTACACTGTACATGTGACTTGCTTCCCATGTCACGTACACTGTACATGTGACTTGCTTCCCATGTTACGTACACTGTACATGTGACTTGCTTCCCATGTTATGTACACTGTACATGCGACTTGCTTCCCATGTTACGTACACTGTACATGTGACTTGCTTCCCATGTTACGTACACTGTACATGTGACTTGCTTCCCATGTTACGTACACTGTACATGTGACTTGCTTCCCATGTTACGTACACTGTACATGTGACTTGCTTCCCATGTTACGTACACTGTACATGTGACTTGCTTCCCATGTCACGTACACTGTACATGTGACTTGCTTCCCATGTTACGTACACTGTACATGTGACTTGCTTCCCATGTTATGTACACTGTACTTGTGACTTGCTTCCCATGTCACGTACACTGTACATGTGACTTGCTTCCCATGTTACGTACACTGTACATGTGACTTGCTTCCCATGTTACGTACACTGTACATGTGACTTGCTTCCCATGTTATGTACACTGTACATGTGACTTGCCTCCCATGTAATGTACGCTGTACATGTGACTTGCTTCCCATGTCACGTACACTGTACATGTGACTTGCTTCCCATGTTATGTACGCTGTACATGTGACTTGCTTCCCATGTCACGTACACTGTACATGTGACTTGCCTCCCATGTTATGTACACTGTACATGTGACTTGCCTCCCATGTCATGTACAGTGTACATGTGCCTTGCCTCCTATGTCATGTACAGTGTACATGTGCCTTGCCTCCCATGTCATGTACAGTGTACATGTGCCTTGCCTCCCATGTCATGTACAGTGTACATGTGCCTTGCCTCCCATGTCATGTACAGTGTACATGTGCCTTGCTCTCCATGTCATGTACAGTGTACATGTGCCTTGCCTCCCATGTCATGTACAGTGTGCATGTGCCTTGCCTCCCATGTCATGTACAGTGTACATGTGCCTTGCCTCCCATGTCATGTACAGTGTGCATGTGCCTTGCCTCCCATGTCATGTACAGTGTGCATGTGCCTTGCCTCCCATGTCATGTACAGTGTACATGTGCCTTGCCTCCCATGTCATGTACAGTGTACATGTGCCTTGCCTCCCATGTCATGTACAGTGTACATGTGCCTTGCCTCCCATTTTCATTCCTTGTCCCTCACACCCTCCCTCTACGTATTTCTTGTTCCCCTTCCGCCTCCCAATTCCAGTAGGATGGTTGGTAGCACCTCGCAGGCACTGATAATAGCAGAAGTTTCCATCTGCTTCATGGCATTAAACTCTGTTACTTGCGTTAATTGAATTTTATTTGCTGGGGATCTGAGAGGTGCAGAGAGAGAGGCCTGAAGTTTGAGAGGGAATTTGTCAAAGACGCTCAAAGATTCTCCTTGTGCTCGGCCGGCTCTCAACGGCACCTTTGGCACCGCTGGGGGAGGGTCATGGGGAGGCTTGGGAGAGGGGTAGATGGAGAAGTTGGGGGATGCTGGGGAGAGAGAGAGAGAGAGGGGAAGGGAAGATGCATGGGGTGATGTGGCATCCCTGTCATCGCTGCCACCAGTGCCGCCGCTCTCAGCTGTTGCTCTTACATCATGCTTGTGATCTGGGGATTACAAGTGCTTATTGTTACTACTTTCCTACATAAAAGTATATTTTTACATTGTATTGTGTGATTGGTGTTGACGTGTTCACTTGCACGCTGGTGGGGGCACTCCGAGCTTGGTGGGCACTGCCGCCACCACCACCACCAGCCTCTCATGTACTGCCACTCACCGCTACTTGTCCCAGTCAGTGCCACCCTCACAACACTTGTTTACACCGATTACCCGAGCACTTGCTGCTTCCTACACCTGTATATTATTGGTGGAGGTGTTGAGAGCCATGATGGGAGGTGTGAGAGAGTGTACAGAGACAGTGTTGTTGTGGTGCTCATGGCAAGATGGCCCACCTCTCAGTGCCACACATGCGGGGCCAAACTGTTATCTAATTGTGGCGGGAGCCTCACTGACACCCTCCTCCTGGCACCCTGGCCTCCTCCCTCCTCCTTCTGGTTCTCATCGTTCCGGCCCTCCTGCTTGCAATCCTCCTAACCCATTTTTCCCCTCTTGGCACTCTTCATGACCCTCTTTCCTCTCCTAGCACTCTTGTCCTCCCATTTCTCCTGCAGTAAAGTCGTGCACTGTTGACCTTGACACTTGTGGTGCCTCCTGAAGCGTATTACTGAACTAGTTAGCAGGCTGAGCCTTAGCTCTCAATCATGTAGGTCACAGTGTGTGCTCTTGATGTGCTCTAGAGCAGCACTAGCTGAGACATGCGGCCACACCTCTTCTTGAGGCTCATTGACTGTCCACTTATCAAGACTGAGTGACCGATCACCTCAGAATTACTAGTCTTCAGTGTTATATTCGACTGAAGAAGCCTGCTGTGCAGGCGAAACATTTCGTTAATAAAGATACCCAAGTGTTGCATAGTTGTTTTAAAGCGCACAAACTGCGTGCAAAAACTTATAACTGCAAAATAAAGCAGATTGGTTTTCAAGTTTCTAACAAACAGAACACAGAGTAATAGTAAACAAAGTCAGATTTTGCCACAGTGAAAAGCTCTGTTTCACAAGGCACAGTACTCGCCTCC
Organism: Cherax destructor; assembly: GCA_009830355.1. Lineage (NCBI taxonomy): Eukaryota > Metazoa > Arthropoda > Malacostraca > Decapoda > Parastacidae > Cherax > Cherax destructor. Next base: position 51,342 of record WNWK01003307.1, read on the forward strand.
ATTTGTTTCCTCGTCCTAATATCTGACATACACACAGACGTAAATCATAGCACCATATCATCCTTTGCAGACGATACTAAAGTTTGCATAAGAATGTCACCCATTGAGAACACTGTAAATCTCCCAGCTGATATAAACCAAGTCTTCCAGTGAGCCGAAGAAAACAATATGATGTTCAGTGAGAACAAATTTCAATTACCCCGTAACGGAAACTTGAGGATATGAAAGCTAGGAGAAAATATCAAATTAATTCTAACCACACACAGAGAGCGAAAAACTAACGTGAAGGACTTAGTGTCAGATCTCACTTGCAAGCATCATATTAAAGTCATTATCATAACCTTCGATATACCTTGGATGAGTTCCGAGAGTTTTTCTACTCCCAGAGCCCGGTCTGGAGCCAGGCTTGTCTAGTGCTTGCCTAGCCAATCAGACTGTTGCTGCTGGTGGCCCTCTGACCCATATATCCATCACAGCCTAGTTGATCTGACACCTGGTGAAGATACTTATCCAATTTCCTCTTAAGACTTCTACACTTGTCCCAGCAGTGTTTCTGATATCCTCTGGTAAGATGTTGAATAATCTGGGACCACGAATGTTGTTCAGTGTTCCCTTATTGTGCCCAATGCACCCCTGTGAGAACAATGATGGATAATGAGAACTTTCAGAGCAAGTGACGCTGTGCCAGTGATAATCCTCTTTAAATCACTTGTTCTCTCCAGGCAAGAATACTTGACCTGTACTCGTTGGAACGCAGGCAAGAATGTTACATCATAATCTACACCTGGAAAATCCTAGAGAGACTAGTCCCAAATCTGCTTATAGAAATCACTCCCTATGAAAGCAAGAGGCTCGGGATAGTGTGTAAAATAACCCGACGAAAAGCAGGGTTGCATAAATACACTGGGAGGCAACACGGTAAATGTAAGGGGCCCAAGATTATTCAACAGCCTCTCATCGCACATAAGGGGGATTACCAATAAACCCATGGCTGTCTTCAAGAAAGAACTGGATAGGTTTCTAAAATTAATTTCTGGTCAACCGAGCTGTGGTTCGCATGTTATACTGCGTGCAGCCAGCAGTAACAGCCAGATCCACCAGGAAGCCAGGTCATGGGCTAGGCCGCGAGGGCATTGACCTCTGAAACACACTCCAGGTAAACTCCGGGTAAGTAGATTAACTTGTCAGTGTTTTATACCGACAAGTTGATCTACCCGGGTCAATAACATGAACAATGTTACCTGGAGGATCATTTGACAGTGTTACCTGCCCTCAGGTACACTACACCACCTGTCCTCAGGTACACTACACCACCTGTCCTCAGGTACACTACACCACCTGTCCTCAGGTACACTACACCACCTGTCCTCAGGTACACTACACCACCTGCTCTCAGGTACACTACACCACCTGCCCTCAGGTACACTACACCACCTGCTCTCAGGTACACTACACCACCTGCTCTCAGGTACACTACACCACCTGCTCTCAGGTACACTACACCACCTGCCCTCAGGTACACTACACCACCTGCCCTCAGGTACACTACACCACCTGCCCTCAGGTACACTACACCACCTGTCCTAAGGTACACTACACCACCTGCCCTCAGGTACGCTACACATACACCACATGCCCTCAGGTACAATACACCTACACCACCTGCAATCAGGTTCACTACACCTACACCACCTGTCCTCAGGCATACTACACCTACACCACCTGCCCTCAAGTACACTACACCTACACCACCTGCCCTCAGGTACACTACACCTACACCACCTGCCCTTAGGTACAATACACCTACACCACCTGCCCTCAGGTACACTACACCTACACCACCTGCCCTTAGGTACACTACACCACCTGCCCTCAGGTACAATACACCTACACCACCTGCCCTCAGGTACACTACACCTACACCACCTGCCCTTAGGTACAATACACCTACACCACCTGCCCTCAGGTACACTACACCTACACCACCTGCCCTTAGGTACAATACACCTACACCACCTGTCCTCAGGTACACTACACCTACACCACCTGCCCTTAGGTACAATACACCTACACCACCTGCCCTCAGGTACACTACAACTGCACCACCTTTTCTCATGTACACTACACCTACACCACCTGCCCTCAGGTACAGTACACCTACACCACCTGCCCTCAGATACGGTACACATGCCCTCAGGTACACTACACCTACACCACCTGCCCTCAGGTACAGTACACCTACATCACCTGCCCTCAGGTACAGTACACCTACATCACCTGCCCTCAGATACGGTACACCTGCCCTCAGGTACACTACACCTACACCACCTACCCTCATGTACAACACACCTACACCACCTGCCCTCAGGTACACTACACCTACACCACCTGCCATCATGTACAACACACCTACACCACCTGCCCTCAGGTACACTACGCCTGCACCACCTGCCCTCATGTACACTACACCTGCACCCCATGCCCTCAGGTACACCACACCTGCACCACCTGCCCTCAGGTACATTACACCTGCACCGCCTGCCCTCAGGTACACCACACCTGCACCACCTGCCCTCAGGGACACCACACCTGCACCACCTGCCCTCAGGTACACTACACCTGCACCACCTGCCCTCAGGTACACTACACCTGCACCACCTGCCCTCAGGTACACCACACCTGCACAACCTGCCCTCAGGTACACTACACCTGCACCACCTGCCCTCAGGGACACCACACCTGCACCCCATGCCCTCAGAGACACCACACCTGCACCCCATGCCCTCAGGTACACCACACCTGCACCACCTACCCTCTGGTACACTACACCTGCACCACCTGCCCTCAGGGACACCACACCTGCACCACCTGCCCTCAGGTACACCACACCACCACCTGCCCTCAGGTACACTACACCTGCACCACCTGCCCTCAGGTACACCACACCTGCACCCCATGCCCTCAGGTACACCACACCTGCACCACCTGCCCTCAGGTACACTACACCTGCACAACCTACCCTCTGGTACACTACACCTGCACCACCTGCCCTCAGGGACACCACACCTGAACCACCTGCCCTCAGGTACACCACACCTGCACCACCTGCCCTCACGTACAATCATTGGCAGGTTAATCAACTGAAATGTGGAGGCAGGAGTCCGCAGGTTGTACGTTATTCTTGTTAACATTAATTATATACTATACTCACCTAGTTGTGGTTGCAGCGGTCGAGTCATAGCTCCTGGCCCCGTGATATTGTGTTCTCTCTCGCTTCTGACTTTATTTCCTCTCTATATATATAATATCGTGCCTAATAGGTAAAACTGGTCAGTTAGCAAGAACCCATTTAAAATTAAATCTTTTCTAAAGTTTTCTCTTATACTTTTAAAAATTTATCTTTTTCATTTATGTTAATGTAAAACTTAATAATTTTGAACCAAAAGAACCTTAGAAAACTTACCTAACCTTATTATAACAAGCGCAATTTAATTTAGCCTAATCCAACTAAATATATTTTAGATACGTTTCCAGTAATTTAATAATAAACAAACACAATAAAATATATTTTTTTTCGTTTGGTTCAGAATGATTTTTGCGAAATAATTGCATACACAAATTTTCGCTTTCCTTATTCGGCAAGAACATCGTTTCTATTTAAGCCAAAATCTCAAGTTTTACTTATTCAGCACGACATATATATACACACACTCACTCATACACACACAGCTGTGACTCGACCCCCACAACCACAACTAGGTGATTACACACACACACACACACACACAACATACACAACATACACACAACATACACACAACATACACACACACACAACATACACACACACAACATACAACACACACAACATACACACACAACACACACAAACACACACACACACACACACACACACATCGGATGAAGACCAAGCAGGACTTCAAAGAGACCTGGACAAGCTTGACATCTGGTCTAGCAACTGGCTTCTCGAATTTAACCCCACCAAATGCAATGTCATGAGGATCGGAGAAGGGCAAAGAAGACCGCTGACAGAGTACAGGCTAGGTGGACAAAGGCTACAAACCTCATCAAAGGAGAAAGACCTTGGGGTGAGTATAACACCAAGCACGTCTCCGGAGGCACACATCAACCAGATAACCGCGGCAGCATATGGGCGACTGGCAAACCTAAGATTAGCGTTCCGTTACCTTAAGGAATCGTTCAAGACACTGTACACCGTGTACGTCAGGCCCATACTAGAGTATGCAACACCAGTCTGGAACCCACACCTGGTCAAGCATGTCAAGAAATTAGAGAAAGTGCAAAGGTTTGCGACAAGGCTAGTTCCACAACTCAGGGGACTGCCATATGAAGAAAGGTTGAGGGAAATATGACTAACAACACTGGAGGACAGAAGGGTTAGAGGAGACATGATAACGACATACAAAATACTGTAGGGAATTGACAAGGTAGATAGTGACAGGATGTTCCAGAGAGGGAACACAGAAACAAGGGGCACAACTGGAAGCTGAAGACTCAGATGAGTCAAAGGGATGTTAGGAAGCACTTCTTCAGCCACAGAGTAGTTAGGAAGTGGAATAGTCTAGAGAAAGATATAGTGGAGGCAGGAACCATACATAGTTTTAAGACGAGGTATGATAAAGCTCATGGAGCAGGGAGAGCAGAGACCCAGTAGCGGACAGCGAAGAGGCGGGGCCAGGAGCTGAGTCTCGACCCTGCAACCACAATTAGGTGAGTACACACACACATACACACACAACACACATATACACACACAACACATACACACACAACACACATATACACACACAACACATACACACACAACACACATATACACACACAACACACATACACACACAACACACATATACACACACAACACACATACACACACAACACACATATACACACAACACACATACACACACAACACACATATACACACACAACACATACACACACAACACACATATACACACACAACACATACACACACAACACACATATACACACACAACACACATATACACACACAACACACATACACACACAACACACATATACACACAACACACATACACACACAACACACATATACACACACAACACACATACACACACAACACACATACACACACAACACACATATACACACACAACACATACACACACAACACACATATAACACACAAGACACATACACACACAACCCACATATAACACACCACACATCACACATATACACACACAACACACATACACAACACACATACACACACAACACACATTAACACCACATCCAACAACAACATATACACACAACACACATACACACACAACACTTCACACATTACACACACAACACAATACACACACAACACAATACACACACAACACACATACACACACAACACACATATACACACACAACACACATACACACACAACACACATACACACACAACACACATATACACACACAACACACATATACACACACAACACACATACACACACAACACACATATACACACACAACACACATATACACACACAACACACATATACACACACAACACACATACACACACAACACACATATACACACACAACACACATACACACACAACACACATATACACACAACACACATATACACACAACACACATATACACACACAACACACATATACACACAACACACATATACACACACAACACAACACACACATACACCGCGCAAAGAATAAAAATTTGAAATAAAACTGAGCAATGAGGTTGAAACATAGAAGAGAATCCTCTGAGAGTGAGGGTATAAGAGACCACCTCCATACATTGATTTAGGAATAGGTATGCAGAGGCCATTATGGTCTGAGGTAACCTCTCCAGGCAGTCAGTTCTCAACCCCCCGCAGACATGTAAACACCTTCAGATGCATCCTGTGGAGGGTAACGTAATAAAGACCTGAGTTAGGTTCTTAAAGAACTAAGAGCAATACATTTGACTAGATGCTACAACCTTCACTTTCTTGTATCTCTTACAAACAAATTTAGAATATTTGTTTACACTTTCTTGATATATCCTGTTTGTCGGATGGATTGTGAAGGACCTGCCTAGTATGGGTCAACAGTCCTGCTGCAGTGTTCCTCCTTTCTTATGTTCTTTCTTAATACCTTTATTTTCTCAACAAGTGGAGAGAGAGAGAGAGAGAGAGAGAGAGAGAGAGAGAGGAGAGAGAGAGAGAGAGAGAGAGAGAGAGAGAGGAGAGAGAGAGGAGAGAGAGAGAGAGAAAGGGAGAAAGAGAGGAGAAAGAGGGTGAGAAAGAGAGAGAGAGCGCACAAGCTAGGGAGCACATAGTGGTCAGGAAGGTAACTATTAAAATTCTCAGCTCACGTTAGTATTATCATGATGTGTATACATGTTGAAGTACCAGTACAAGTGTGTGTATACCAGGAGTATTTGTAACTAGGACTTAGTCAGGCTGCTACATCATATCAGTCTGTTTACATTGTAAATGGCTCCGTAAATGTTCTTATGGAAATAATGAGGCTTCCATGACATTCATATTAATTACTTAACTTATAGTGCTTCGTACAGAGGTTATATCCACGTCTTTTATATTACTTGTTTAATTAAAAAAAAACAATATGATGTAGGATGGAATCCCAGTTAAGTTCATTAACTGATGACCTGGAATCAATAATTATCCAGGAGTCGGGCTCATTACCCTCACTTCTCTAGTTAAGGATGAGCTAGATAGGTGTTAGAAGGGATGCTTTTATATGAATACTGATAGTGAAAAAGGTGGGACCGACTAGAATAGAAGTGGAACTAAAAATAAGAGGAAATAATGGGTAGGAAGAGGTAGTAGAGACAAACTCAGGAATTGCCAGTAGGTATGATAATATTTGAGAGTTGAGGAAGATAGCGTAGCATACAGTAGGTAGAGACTAGTCGATGAGCTGCAACTCGACCCGTCGAGGTGAGGTGCGTTAACCTGAACCTTGACCTAGTGGGCTGAGGCCCTCCAGAGTAAGGTTACTCCAGGTCAGGTCACTCTCACACCAGAGTCAAATATCGTCCAAGAGACAATCTTCAGTTTGAGTGGGACTCAGCAAGAGGAACTAGAAATTAGCGTCTTGAAGCTAGAACTTGGGTACCTCCGGCAGTATGTTTGGTACTGAATAAAGGGTTTACGAAACTGACACGTTCATAAATGAGACACTTGTGCAACATTTGTGAACATTTATTCTGGAAACGTGTCACCGCACACTGGCTTCTTCAGTCTAGTACCTCGTCGAGTACTTGTCCGCAGGGACCGTCACCCCCGGATGCCTGTACACGTAATTTAAGAGTGGGTGTGAGTTAAACCTACCTAGCAGGAGCCAGTAGACCTGCTGTAGTGCTTCTCTAGTCTCATGTTATGGCACAGATTATGTACTATCTGGTACACTAGGTTATAAACTAAGTTATACACTAGCTGACAAACTAGGTTATACACTAGCTAACACACTAGGTTATACACTGATACACTAGTTTATACACTAGCTGACACACGAGGTCTAGCTGACACACTAGGTTATACACTGATACACTAGTTTATACACTAGGTTATACACTAGCTGATACACTAGGTTATACACTAGCTGACACACTAGGTTATACACTAGCTGACACTAGGTTATACACTAGTTTATACACTAGGTTATACACTAGCTGACACACTAGGTTATACACTAGCTGACACTAGGTTATACACTAGTTTATACACTAGGTTATACACTAGCTGATACACTAGGTTATACACTAGCTGACACTAGGTTATACACTAGTTTATACACTAGGTTATACACTAGCTGACACACTAGGTTATACACTAGCTGACACACTAGGTTATACACTAGCTGACACTAGGTTATACACTAGCTGATACACTAGGTTATACACTAGCTGACACACTAGGTTATACACTAGCTGACACACTAGGTTATACACTAGCTGACACTAGGTTATACACTAGCTGACACACTAGGTTATACACTAGCTGACACACTAGGTTATACACTAGCTGACACACTAGATTATACACTAGCTGACACACTAGGTTATACACTAGCTGACACTAGGTTATACACTAGCTGACACACTAGGTTATACACTAGCTGACACACTAGGTTATACACTAGCTGACACTAGGTTATACACTAGTTTATACACTAGGTTATACACTAGCTGACACACTAGGTTATACACTAGCTGACACACTAGGTTATACACTAGCTGACACTAGGTTATACACTAGCTGATACACTAGGTTATACACTAGCTGACACACTAGGTTATACACTAGCTGACACACTATGGTATACACTAGCTGACACTAGGTTATACACTAGCTGATACACTAGGTTATACACTAGCTGACACTAGGTTATACACTAGCTGACACACTAGGTTATACACTAGCTGACACTAGGTTATACACTAGCTGACACTAGGTTATACACTAGCTGATACACTAGGTTATACACTAGCTGATACACTAGGTTATACACTAGCTGACACACTAGGTTATACACTAGCTGATACACTAGGTTATACACTAACTGACACACTAGGTTATACACTAGCTGATACACTAGGTTGTACACTAGCTGATACACTAGGTTATACACTATCTGATACAATAGGTTATACACTAGCTGATACACTAGGTTATAAACTATCTGATACAATAGGTTATACACTAGCTGATACACTAGGTTATACATTAGGTTATAAACTATCTGATACAATAGGTTATAAACTATCTGACACACTAGGTTATACACTAGCTGATACACTAGGTTATAAACTATCTGATACAATAGGTTATAAACTAGCTGATACACTAGGTTATACACTAGCTGATACAATAGATTATAAACTAGCTGATACAATAGGTTATAAACTATCTGATACAATAGGTTATAAACTATCTGATACACTAGGTTATAAACTATCTGATACAATAGGTTATACACTAGCTGATACACTAGGTTATACATTAGGTTATAAACTATCTGATACAATAGGTTATAAACTATCTGATACAATAGGTTATAAACTATATGATACAATAGGTTATAAACTATCTGATACAATAGGTTATAAACTATCTGATACAATAGATTATAAACTAGCTGATACAATAGGTTATAAACTATCTGATACAATAGGTTATAAACTATCTGATACAATAGGTTATAAACTATCTGATACAATAGATTATAAACTATCTGATACAATAGGTTATAAACTATCTGATACAATAGGTTATAAACTATCTGATACAATAGGTTATAAACTATCTGATACAATAGGTTATAAACTAGCTGATACACTAGGTTATAAACTATCTGATACACTAGGTTATAAACTATCTGATACAATAGGTTATAAACTATCTGATACAATAGATTATAAACTAGCTGATACACTAGGTTATACACTAGCTGATACACTAAGTTATAAACTATTTGATACAATAGATTATAAACTAGCTGATACACTAGGTTATACACTAGATGATACACTAGGTTATACACTAGATGATACACTAAGTTATAAACTATCTGATACACTAGGTTATACACTAGCTGATACACTAGGTTATACACTAGCTGATACACTAGGTTATACACTAGCTGATACACTAGGTTATACACTAGCTGATACACTAGGTTATAAACTAGCTGAAAGTACTTTATACACTAGTTGACACTGGACAAATATCTCCAAGTGCCAGATCAACTAGACTGTGATGGATATGTGGGCCAGCAGGCCGCCAGCAGCAACAGCCTGGTTGACCAAGCAAGCACCAGACAAGCCTGGCCCAGGGCCGGGCTCCGGGAGTAGGAAAATCTCTGGAAACTCATCACTGGTTGTTAAGGAGGAGCAGGTGGTGGCAAAAGCTCTCGCTTCACACGCTGAGTGTCCGGGTTCGATTCCAGACAAGGGTGGAAACATTGGACGTGTTTCCTTACACCGGTTGTCTATGTTCACCCATCAGTAAAAATGGGTACCTGGGTGTTAGTTGACCTAATTTGCCCGAAATGCTCTGCATAACAAGGGGCTTTCTATATAGTAGTATGTCATTGATGTCAGCTAGGACGGTATACCATGTACATGTACTGGTAGAAATAAAGATATTATTATTATTATTATTAAAGAAAATGACGAGAAATATGAAGAAGCTGAGAGAAAGATAAGGAGGCTGAGAAGAATAAGATGAAAATAAGAGAAATGAGGACATTGTTGAGGCAGCGACCATGGGGGTGAGGCAGCGACCATGGGGGTGAGGCAGCGACCATGGGGGTGAGGCAGCGACCATGGGGGTGAGGCAACGACCATGGGGGTGAGGCAGCAATCATGGGGGTGAGGCAGCGACCATGGGGTGAGGCAACGACCATGGGGGTGAGGCAGCAACCATGGGGGTGAGGCAACGACCATGGGGGTGGGGCAGCGACCATGGGGGTGAGGCAGCGACCATGGGGGTGAGGCAGCGACCATGGGGGTGAGGCAGCAACCATGGGGTGAGGCAGCGACCATGGGGTGAGGCAACGACCATGGGGGTGAGGCAGCGACCATGGGGTGAGGCAGCGACCATGGGGGTGAGGCAACGACCATGGGGGTGAGGCAGCGACCATGGGGGTGAGGCAACGAACATGGGGTGAGGCAACGACCATGGGGGTGAGGCAGCGACCATGGGGGTGAGGCAGCAACCATGGGGTGAGGCAGCGACCATGGGGTGAGGCAACGACCATGGGGGTGAGGCAGCAACCATGGGGGTGAGGCAACGACCATGGGGGTGAGGCAACGACCATGGGGGTGAGGCAGCAACCATGGGGGTGAGGCAACGACCATGGGGGTGAGGCAGCGACCATGGGGGTGAGGCAACGACCATGGGGGTGAGGCAGCAATCATGGGGTGAGGCAGCGACCATGGGGTGAGGCAACGACCATGGGGGTGAGGCAGCAACCATGGGGGTGAGGCAACGACCATAGGGGTGAGGCAACGACCATGGGGGTGAGGCAGCGACCATGGGGGTGAGGCAGCGACCATGGGGGTGAGGCAGCGACCATGGGGGTGAGGCAGCAACCATGGGGGTGAGGCAACGACCATGGGGGTGAGGCAACGACCATGGGGGTGAGGCAGCGACCATGGGGGTGAGGCAGCGACCATGGGGGTGAGGCAACGACCATGGGGGTGAGGCAGCGACCATGGGGGTGAGGCAACGACCATGGGGGTGAGGCAACGACCATGGGGGTGAGGCAGCAACCATGGGGTGAGGCAGCGACCATGGGGGTGAGGCAACGACCATGGGGGTGAGGCAACGACCATGGGGGTGAGGCAGCTACCATGGGGGTGAGGCAACGACCATGGGGTGAGGCAACGACCATGGGGGTGAGGCAGCGACCATGGGGGTGAGGCAGCGACCATGGGGGTGAGGCAACGACCATGGGGGTGAGGCAGCGACCATGGGGGTGAGGCAACGACCATAGGGGTGAGGCAACGACCATGGGGGTGAGGCAGCGACCATGGGGGTGAGGCAACGACCATAGGGGTGAGGCAACGACCATGGGGTGAGGCACCGACCATGGGGGTGAGGCAACGACCATGGGGGTGAGGCAACGACCATGGGGGTGAGGCAACGACCATGGGGGTGAGGCAACGACCATGGGGGTGAGGCAACGACCATGGGGGTGAGGCAACGACCATGGGGGTGAGGCAGCAACCATGGGGGTGAGGCAACGACCATGGGGGTGAGGCAGCGACCATGGGGTGAGGCAGCGACCATAGGGGTGAGGCAACGACCATGGGGTGAGGCAACGACCATGGGGTGAGGCAGCAACCATGGGGTGAGGCAACGACCATGGGGTGAGGCAACGACCATGGGGGTGAGGCAACGACCATGGGGTGAGGCAGCGACCATGGGGTGAGGCAACGACCATGGGGGTGAGGCAACGACCATGGGGGTGAGGCAGCGACCATAGGGGTGAGGCAACGACCATAGGGGTGAGGCAACGACCATGGGGGTGAGGCAGCGACCATGGGGGTGAGGCAACGACCATAGGGGTGAGGCAGCAACCATGGGGGTGAGGCAGCGACCATGGGGGTGAGGCAGCGACCATAGGGGTGAGGCAACGACCATGGGGGTGACGATGAGTGAGCCACTCCCCGCCACAGCTCCTGTTTTCTTACTTGTTCTTCAATTATTTCATCCCGTGAGTCGCCTCACTCTACTAGCTACAGTCTTGCGTATTAACTGGCACGCGCCCCTCCAACCTCTAACCTCCTCCTCCTTCTCCTCTTCCTATCCTCATCCTTATTCCCCTTCTAGTCATCGGCCTCACCTCCTTATCTTCATCCTCACTGGCCTCTTTATTCTCTTATTCTTCTGGTAATTTCCCTCTATATATTACAACACATTTTTGCTCGTCTTCTTTCTCCTGTTACTGCTGTTAACCCAGAGTCCTCTGTTGATACATGGCAGGTGTTGGAGAGACGTCTCTGTTGACACATGGCAGGTGTTTGAGAGACGTCTCTGTTGACACATGGCAGGTGTTGGAGAGACGTCTCTGTTGACACATGGCAGGTGTTGGAGACGTCTCTGTTGACACATGGCAGGTGTTGGAGAGACGTCTCTGTTGACACATGGCAGGTGTTGGAGAGACGTCTCTGTTGACACATGGCAGGTGTTGGAGAGACGTCTCTGTTGACACATGGCAGGTGTTGGAGAGACGTCTCTGTTGACACATGGCAGGTGTTGGAGAGACGTCTCTGTTGACACATGGCAGGTGTTGGAGAGACGTCTCTGTTGACACATGGCAGGTGTTGGAGAGACGTCTCTGTTGACACATGGCAGGTGTTGGAGAGACGTCTCTGTTGACACATGGCAGGTGTTGGAGAGACGTCTCTGTTGACACATGGCAGGTGTTGGAGAGACGTCTCTGTTGACACATGGCAGGTGTTGGAGAGACGTCTCTGTTGACACATGACAGGTGTTGGAGAGACGTCTCTGTTGACATAGTTGTCACAGATATTGCTGTAGGTGTTGGAGAAAAGTCTTGTAACATCAGTGGTCATGATAATAATAAGACACAGGGTTGAGTACATAAGAAAAGAGGAACACTGAAGCAGGCCTGTTGGCCCATACTAGGCAAGTCCTGCACAATCCATCCCACTTACAGAATATTTGTTCAACCCAATCTTCAATGCTACCCAAGAAATAAGCCCTGATAAATCTACTTACTCATGTGCAAGTCCCACTCAAATCCAACCCCTCTCACTCATGAATTTACCTGTTTGAAGAGATAAATTAAAAATGTTAGATAATGGTTCACAGAGTTCCATTTTGCATTCCTTAAGAACCCTTGCAAAAAGCTCATTAGGACCTGGCGATTTATTTTGTTTCAGTCGGTCTACTTGTTTCATAACCATTTCACTAGTGACTGTAATATTACATAATTTATCTTCTTCAGGGACACTATAAAAAATAATTACTGGGATATTATTAATGTCTTCCTGTGTGAAAACCGAGAGAAAATAATTATTAAAAATAGAGCACATATCATTCTCCTTGTCAGTAAGATGCCCAGAGTTATTTTTAAGGGGACCTATCTTATCCCTAACTTTTGTTCTATAAACCTGGAAAAAACTTTTTGGATTAGTTTTTGAATCCCTAGCAACTTTAATTTCAAAGTCCCGTTTAGCTTTTCTTATCCCCTTCTTAACGTCCCTCTTAATGTCAGTATACTGATTTATAAGATGACCCTCACCTCTATTTATGCGCCTATAAATTCCTTTCTTCTGTCCTAAAAGATGTTTGAGCCTATTATTCATCCATTTTGGGTCATTTCTACTTGGTAAATTAGACACATATGCAACACTTGGGTATCTTTATTGAGGAAACGTTTCGCCACACAGTGGCTTCATCAGTCCATACAAAGGAGAATCGTGAAGAACAGGAGGAGTGTGAGGTTGTCAGGCCCTCAATCTTGAGTAGATGTTGTCAGTCCATCAATCTTGAATAGAATAACAGCATATGAGCAGAGGAAGCTTATATACTGTAGACAGGAGAGGTGCAGCAGTTGTAGGAGGTGTCACATTTGTTCAATGTGGAAGTAGGTCGTGTCCAAGGAATAGGCAAGCGAAGAAATCCCTGTATTAAGATACCAAGATGTTGCAGTGTCAGACAGGATGTGAATGAATGGTTCAGAGAACGACGAGTTGGTAAATTAGACACTATCAACTTGGTATCTTTATTGAGGAAACGTTTCCTCAATAAAGATACCCAAGTGTTGCATATGTGTCTAATTTACCAACTCGTCGGTTCTCTGAACCATTCATTCACATTTCTACTTGATCTAATTTCTTTATACGGGATAAATGTTCTTTGGGCAGCCTGTATAGTGTTAAGAAAGCTGTTATATTGATATCTCTCTTCGTTACCCCAGTCCACAGTTGATAAGTGTTCTCTAAGCCCATTATAATCTGCTAAGCGAAAGTCTGGGACTGTTACTGAACTATCCCTACTATCATACATCCATTCAATGCTAAAGGTAATTGACTTGTGGTCGCTTGTACTGAGTTCCTCTGTAATTTCTAAATTATTAACAAGGGTTTCCTTGTTTGCCAGAACCAAGTCAAGTAGGTTATTTCCCCTTGTAGGTTCTGTCACAAACTGCTTCAAAAAACAATCCTGACCTATTTCTAAAAAGTCGTTAGATTCTAAATTCCCTGTCAAGAAATTCCAATCAATCTGACTAAAGTTAAGGTCCCCTAGAATTACTACGTTATCGTGTCTTGTGGCCTTAACAATTTCCTCCCAAAGTAGTCTCCCTTGTTCCCTATCTAAGTTTGGAGGACGGTAAATCACGCCTAAAATCAATTTTTCACACCCCTCTGAAAATTCTATCCAGACAGACTCTGTATGTGTTATTTCAGACTTTATACCCGTTTTTATGCAACAATTTAAATGATCACGGACATAGAGTGCCACACCACCCCCCTTCCCGATACTTCTGTCTACTTGGAACAATTTAAAACCCTGAATGTGACATTCAGCAGGCAAGTCCCGATTTTTCATATTAAACCACGTCTCAGTTAATGCTAAAACATCAATATTACCCGCACTAGCAACTAATCTTAATTCGCCCATCTTATTTCTCGCACTACGACTATTAGTATAAAAAAATGTTCAGAAAACCTCCCTTCTCTTTACTCTTCTTGTTCATTTCTGTTTTTCCACTATACCTATTGCTGTTATTGTCACCTAGTGCCACTGACTCTCCAATATCCACCTTATTCTGCCTATTACTAGTTCCCCTAAAATTCATAACATTACTACACTGGGACTTCACTGTTTTCCCCCCATAACCCATACCACTAACTTTTTCTAGTTTAAAGCCCTACACTGTATGGACCACCAGTGTCATACACTGTATGGACCACCAGTGTCATACACTGTATGGACCACCAGTGGCATACACTGTATGGACCACCAGTGTCATACACTGTATGGACCACCAGTGTCATACACTGTATGGACCACCAGTGTCACACACTGTATGGACCACCAGTGTCACACACTGTATGGACCACCAGTGTCATACACTGTATGGACCACCAGTGTCATACACTGTATGGACCACCAGTGTCATACACTGTATGGACCACCAGTGTCATACACTGTATGGACCACCAGTGTCATACACTGCATGTCTTGTGTGTTCTGGTCTCTCACTTAACATTGTCAAACATGTACACAAATTTCCTTTCAAGGGATAAAGTGTATTAGTTTGTGTGTTATACCTGGCTAATATTTCCCAGCAAGTTCTTCAGGCGTTACCCACGTGTGTGTGTACTCACCTAATTGTGGTTGCAGGGGTCGAGATTCAGCTCCTGGCCCCGCCTCTTCACTGATCGCTACTGGGTCCTCTCTCTCCCTGCTCCATGAGCTTTATCATACCTCGTCTTAAAGCTATGTATGGTTCCTGCCTCCACTACATCACTGGCTAGACTATTCCACTTCTTGACTACTCTATGGCTGAAGAAATACTTCCTAACATCCCTTTGACTCATCTGAGTCTACAGCTTCCAATTGTGACCCCTTGTTTCTGTCTCTATCCACCTTGTCTATTCCACGCAGTATTTTGTATGTCGTTATCATGTCTACCCTAACCCTCCTGTCCTCCAGTGTTGTCAGGCCGATTTCCCTTAACCTTTTTTTCGTAGGACATTTCCCTTAGCTCTGGAACTAGCCTTGTCGCAAACCTTTGCACTTTCTCTAATTTCTTGACGTGCTTGACCAGGTGTGGGTTCCAAACTGGTGCTGCATACTCCAGTATGGGCCTGACGTACACGGTGTACAGTGTATTGAACGATTCCTTACTAAGGTATCGGAACGTTATTCTCAGTTTTGCCAGTCACCCGTATGCTGCATCAGTTATCTGGTTGATGTGTGCCTTACGAGATGTGCTCGGTGTTATACTCACCCCAAGAACTTTCTTCTTGAGTGAGGTTTGCAGTCTTTGGCCACCTAGCCTATACTCTGTCTGCGGTCTTCTTTTTCCTTCCCCGATCTTCATGACTTTGCATTTGGCGGGGTTAAATTCGAGAAGCCAGTTACTGGACCAGGTGTCCAGCCTGTCCATGTCTTTTTGAAGTCCTGCCTGATCCTCATCCGATTTAATTATCATCATTAACTCCACATCATCTGCGAACAGGGACACTTCTGAGTCTATCCCTTCCATCGTGTCATTCACATATACCAAGTATAGCACTGGTCCTAGTACTGACCCCTGTGGGACCCCGCTCGTCACAGGCGCCCACTGTGTGTGTGTGTGTGTGTGTGTGTGTGTGTGTGTGTGACTAACGCTCAGGTCAAGTTTATGTAAGGCTCTGCTGAATATAGGATACATATAGGGATGCACTAGACAGGACTGTGGTACTCTAGACAGGACTGTGGTATACTAGACAGGACGGATGAACTAGACAGGACTGTGGTACTCTAGACAGAACTGTGGTGCACTAAACAGGATTGTTGTAAACTAGACACTACTGTGGTGCACTAAACAACACTGTGGTACACGAAACAGAACGGTGGTACACTAAACAGGGCTATGGTGCACTAGACAGGACTAAGGTGCACTAGACAGGTCTGTAGTGCACTAGACAGGACTGTGGTGCACTAAACAGACCTGTGGTACACTAGACAGAACTGTGGATTATTGGACAGGACTGTGGTGTACTAGATATTACTGTAGTACACTAGACAGGACTGTAGTACGCTAGACAGAACTGTGGTACACTAGACAGGATTGTGGTACACTAGACAGGACTGTGATATACTAGATAGGACTGGCGTACACTAGACAGGACTGTGGTACACTAGACAGGACTGTGATACACTAGACAGGACTGGCGTACACTAAACAGGACTGGTGTACACTAGACAAGACTGTGGTACACAAGACAAGATTGTGGTACACAAGACAAGATTGTGGTACACTAGACAGGGCTGTGGTACACTAGACAGGACTGTGGTTCATTAGACAGGACTGTGGTAAACTAGACTACTATGGTGCACTAGACAGGATTATGGTGCACTAAACAGCACTGTGGTACACTAGACAGGACTGGATCATTAGACAGCATTGTGATGCACTAGACAAGACTGTGGTGCACTAGATATTGCTGTGGTACACTAGACAGGACGGTGGTACACTAGACAGGACTGTGGTACATTAGACAGGACTGTGGGATGAGGAAGCTGTGGTACACTAGACAAGACTGGTGCACTAGACAGGACGGTGGTACACTTGACAGGACTATGGTACATTAGACAGAACTGTGGTAAACTAGACAGGACTGTGGTCCACTAAACAGAACTGTGGTACACTAGACAGGACTGTGGTTCACTAGACAGAACTGGCGTGCACTAGACAGGACTGCCATACACTAGACAGGTCTGGGGTACACTAGACAGGAGTGACACACTAGACAGGACTGTGGCGTAAGGAAGCTAGAGTACACTAGACAGGACCGTGGTACACAAGTCAGGACTATGGTGCACTAAACAGAACTGTGGTATACTAGACAGGACTGTGGTATACTAGACAGGACTGTGGTATACTAGACAGGACTGGTATACTAGACAGGACGGATGAACTAGACAAGACTTTGGTGTACTAGTCAGGACTGTGGTGCTCTAGACAAGATTGTGAGGTAACGTACCTGGGGTGCACTAGACAGGACAGTCATACACTAGACAGGACTGGGGTACACTAGCCAGGACTGTGGCACACTAGACATGACTGTGGCGTAAGAAAGCTAGGGTACACTAGACAGGGCTGTGGTACACAAGACAGGACTGTGGTGCACTAAACAGAACTGTGGTAAACTAGAGAGGACTGTGGTATACAAGACAGGACGGATGAACTAGACAAGACTGTGGTGTACTAGACAGGACTGTGGTGCTCTAGACAAGACTGTGAGGTAACGGACCTGGGGTGCACTAGACAGGACTGTAGTACACTAGATAGTACTGTGAAGTAAGGAATCTGGGGTACACTAGACAGTACTTTGAGGTAAGGGGCCTGGGAACACTAGACAGGACTGTGGTACATTAGACAGGAATGAGGTGCACTGGATAGGACTAAGGTACACTAGACAGGAAAGTGGTACACTAGACAGTATTGAGAAGGAAGCTGGGGTACACTAGACAGGACTGTGCTACACTAGACAGGAATGTGGTACACTAGATAGGACTGTGGTACACTAGACAGGACTGTGGAACCCTAGACAAGGCACTGTGGTATACTAGAGAGGACTGTGGAATACTAGACAGGACTGGGATGCACTAGACAAGAATGTGGTAAAATGGAGTTGTAGTACACTAGACAGGACTGTGGTACAATAGACAGGACTGTGAGGTAACGGACCTGGGGTGCACTAGACAGGACTGTGGTACACTAGACAGGACTGTGGTACATTAGACAGGAATGAGGTGCACTAGACAGTACTGAAGTACACTAGACAGGACTGTGGTACACTACACAGGACTGTGGTACACTACATATTAGGCACACTATTAGGGTTGGAAACAGTAGATATTACCAGGATACCTCAGGGATATGTTTAAAAGACAATATTCAAAATAAAGTTGCTAGTAAAGGCAAAGCAATTGATCAACAAACAAAGAGAGATAGTAGAGGGCAACGAGTGACTAGCTCTCTTAAGGTTTACTATACAAATAGTAGGAGTCTAAGAAATAAGATAGATGAGCTAAGATTACTTGCAAGTGCAGGTAATATAGATATTATTGCTATAACAGAGAACTGGTTCAACCTGAAAGATAGAGAAATGCCTTCCGAGTGCAACATACAGGGTTATAAACTATTCCACACTGATAGGGTCAACAGGAAGGGTGGTGGAGTGGCGATGTATGTCAGAGATAATTTAAATTGTTGTATTAGACAAGATATAAGATTAGAAACATCGGACACAGAATCTGTTTGGCTACAGTTTCTCGAGGGTCGTGAAAAATTAATTTTGGGTGTGATTTACAGGCCCCCAAGCCTGGATAGGGAGCGCAGTAAGCTGCTATGGGACGAAATTCATAAGGCGTCTAGATGTGAAAATGTTGTGTTAATGGGAGATTTTAACTTTAGACAAATTGATTGGAACAATGAGACAGGAAATCTCGAGTCTAGTGACTTTCTTGATACGGTTCAGGATTGTTTTTTAAAACAGTTTGTGACAGAACCAACTAGAGGTAGCAACTTGCTTGATTTGGTTCTTGCCAACAAAGAATCACTAATTAATAATCTTGAGGTTAATGAAGAGCTTGGGGAAAGCGATCACAAATCATTTAGTTTCAATATATCATGGAATTACCCAGGTAACTGCAATCAAGTCTCTCTTCCAGACTTTCGCTTAGCCGACTTCATGGGGCTGAGAAGTTACCTAGGTGGGCTAAATTGGGATGACCTGACTATGGGTCAGGTAGGTGGTTTTGGTTGCCAATATGACGTTTTCCAGAGCGTAGTTCTAGCTGCCCAGACAACTTTTGTTCCGAGTAGGGAAATTAGATCTAACAAAAATGATCCTAAATGGATGAACAATAGATTAAAACATCTCATTGGTCAAAAGAGAGGCATATATAGGCGTATCAAAAGAGGGGATGAGCAGATAAGAAATCAATATTTTTAATTAAAGAGAGAAATAAAAAAAGGAATAAGAAAAGCAAAAAAGGGATTATGAGGCTAATGTCGCAAGGGATTTGAAGACTAACCCAAAAGGGTTCTTTCAGGTATACAAAAGTAAGATTAGGGACAAGATAGGCCCACTTAAGAGTAACTCAGGTCAGATCACTGACAGTGATAAGGATATGTGTGAAATTTTCGATACTTACTTCCTCTCAGTTTTTACTCGGGAAGATACTAGCGAAATTCCAGAAATAATAAATTATGTAGAACAGGAAGATAATAAACTATGCTCGATTGCGATAACTAGTGACATGGTCCTCAAACAAATAGAGAAATTAAAACCTAATAAATCCCCAGGCCCTGATGAACTGTTTGCAAGAGTTTTAAAGGAATGTAAAGAGGAACTTAGCAAACTTTTGGCAAATATTTTCAATATATCACTACAAACTGGCATAGTGCCAGACAAGTGAAGAATGGCAAATGTAATACCTATTTACAAGGCAGGTGACAGGTCCTTAGCTTCAAACTATAGACCAATAAGCCTTACCTCCATAGTTGGTAAATTTATGGAATCAATAATTGCCGAGGCAATTCGTAGCCATCTTGAAAAGCATAAATTGATTAAGGAATCTCAACACGGTTTTACTAAGGGGCGTTCCTGTCTTACGAATTTACTAACTTTTTTCACTAAGGTGTTTGAGAAGGTAGATCATGGTAATGAATATGATATTGTGTATATGGACTTCAGTAAGGCTTTCAACAGAGTTCCACATCAGAGGCTATTGAGGAAACTTAAGGCACACGGAATAGGAGGAGAATTTTTTCCTGGGTAGAGGCATGGTTGAGAAATAGGTAGCAGAGAGTTTGCATAAATGGGGAGAAATCAGAATGGGGGCACGTCTCAAGCGGTGTCCCACAGGGGTCAGTTTTGGGCCCCTTGTTGTTCACAATTTACATAAACGACATAGATGAGGGAATAAATAGCAACATAAGCAAATTTGCTGATGACACCGAAATAGGCCGTCCAATTCATTCTAATGAGGACATTAGAGCACTCCAGGATGATTTGAATAGACTGATGCAGTGGTCGGAGAAGTGGCAGATGCAGTTTAATGTAGACAAATGCAAAATTCTAAATGTTGGGCAGGACAATAACCATGCCACATATAAACTGAATAACGTAGGTCTTAATACTTGTGATTGCGAAAAGGATTTAGGAGTTCTGGTTAGTAGTAATCTGAAACCAAGACAACAGTGCATAAGTGTTCGCAAAAAAGCTAATAGAATCCTTGGCTTCATATCAAGAAGTATAAATAATAGAAGTCCTCAGGTTGTTCTTCAACTCTATATATCTTTGGTTAGGCCTCATTTAGATTATGCTGCACAGTTCTGGTCACCGTATTACAGAATGGATATAAATGCACTGGAAAACGTACAGAGGAGGATGACAAAGTTGATCCCATGTATCAGAAATCTTCCCTATGAGGATAGACTGAGGGCCTTGAATCTGCACTCTCTAGAAAGGCGTAGAATTAGGGGAGATATGATTGAGTTGTATAAATGGATAACAGGAATAAATAAAGGGGATGTAAATAGCGTGCTGAAAATATCCAGCCAAGACAGGACTCGCAGCAATGGCTTCAAGTTGGAAAAGTTCAGATTCAGGAAGGATATAGGAAAGCACTGGTTTGGTAATAGAGTTGTGGATGAGTGGAACAAACTCCCGAGTACCGTCATAGAAGCTAAGACGGTACTCTAACCTATTTAAAAATAGGTTAGATAAATACATGAGTGGGTGTGGGTGGGTGTGAGTTGGACCTGACTAGCTTGTGCTACTAGGTCTTATGCCGTGCTCCTTCCTTAAGTGGAAGGGAGGGAAGAGAGAGAGAGAGGAAAGGAGGGAGGAGTGAAGGTAGGGGAGGGTGAAGAGCATAGGAGCGGCCAGAGAGGACTCGGGACTGTGAAATGAATCAGTCTAGAGCTTCAAGGTCACAGGATTCCCGGGTTGACCAGTCACCGACCCCTGGACACTGACCAGTCAACTACCCCTGGACACTGACCAGTCACCGACCCCTGGACACTGACCAGTCACCGACCCCTGGACACTGACCTGTCGCCTACCCCTGGACACTGACCAGTCACCGACCCCTGGACACTGACCAGTCACCGACCCCTGGACACTGACCAGTCACTGACCCCTATATACCTTCCTGAAACGACAGTCCCAAGAGTAACTGGAGCCATCATGGTATACAAGTTAAAAGTTAACTGAGAGTAGTACTCATGCTGTGAGTGAACACGGGGTCCACCATCTACTGGGTGCCTCACGTGGGTCCACCATCTACTGGGTGCCTCACGTGGGTCCACCATCTACTGGGTGCCTCACGTGGGTCCACCATCTACTGGATGCCTCACGTGGGTCCACCATCTACTGGGTGCCTCACGTGGGTCCACCATCTACTGGATGCCTCATGTGGGTCCACCATCTACTGGGTGCCTCACGTGGGTTCACCATCTACTGGGTGCCTCACGTGGGTCCACCATCTACTGGCCTCGTGGCCACCATCTACGGTGCCTCAGGGTCCACCATCTACTGGGTGCCTCACGTGGGTCCACCATCTACTGGGTGCCTCACGTGGGTCCACCATCTACTGGGTGCCTCACATGGGTCCACCATCTACTGGGTGCCTCACATGGGTCCACCATCTACTGGGTGCCTCACATGGGTCCACCAACTACTGGGTACTACACATGGGTCTACCATCTACTAGGTGCCACACGTGGGTCGCTGTATCACAACCTACCGTCCTCAAGCACCATGTATCTATTATACCCAGTAGTCTGCTATGTTATATATTTGTTTACTGCCCATACTGGATAGATTGCCTGCAAATATTAGCTTCAGTGGCGCTGCTTGGCAATTATTCCGTCATTCACTGCTCTTTTGCGAAACCACTACAGCATTTCCTCTGTAGATCTGAAGTTGGTCCAAATGAGTTTTCAAAATGACTCAAAAACTCCGTCAAGGAGGCCTGGTCTGGGACCGGGTCGCGGGGGCGGTGATTTCAAGATAGCAGCAAAACATAGCAAAGATTTATAGACTGATAACGCTAACGTCCCACATTATAAAAATCTTTGAAAGGATTCTAAGAAGCAAGATTGTGAATCTTTTGGATTCCTAGTAATTGCACAACCCAGGGCAACAAGGGTGTGTAGAGCGGGTCTCTCCTGCTTCTCGCAACTACTGGACCACTATGACATGGTCTTGGATGCAGTAGAGAACAAATTGAATGCAGATGTATGATACACAGACTGCAAAGTCATCGATGAGTGGGATCATGGTGTAATAGCTCGTAAATGCACGTTAAAGGAATAACTGGAAAAGTGGGCACATGGATCTTTAACTTTTTTATCCAGTAGAAGACAAATAGCAATAGTAAACAGAGTTAAGGCAGAGGCTGCCATAGTGAAAAGCTCTATTCCACAAGGTACAATACTCGCCTCAGCCTCAGCCTCTTCCTCATATCTGACAGACGAATATGTATATTGTCAACACCGTGTCTTGCTTTGCAGACGATACTAGAATTTAGTGTTAAGAGCCCATACAAGTTACTTGCCCTAAACATCCTACAACTCATGGGGCATGGGAGGCAATCAGGTTTCGTGTAAAAGGTAAATAGATTCATATTCCTTGGATCAAGAGCCCTCACTCATACATACCTGAAGCAATTAAAATGCCAAACTAAATCTTAGACATTAAGGCACTGCTCTCGAAGCCAGTCTCAAAGTTTGGAAATAAGAGTTTCAGGGCTCGAAAATAACGGAATATAAATTCAGAAAGTGATTTGAGTGTCCAGCAGGCATAGGTAGGCCTGTTACCTCGTAGTGAACGTAAGGGGTTTGTGGGATTTCATCCATGGAGGACACTGTAAATTTTCAAGTGGATATAAAACAGTAGGTCTCAGAAAACAATATGAAGTTCAATAAGTACAAATTTCATTTACTCTCTTATGGAAAACCTGGGGAATTAAAAGCTAGATCGGAGTATCAAACGAATTTTAGCAAAATAATAGAACGAAAAACTAATGTGAAGGACTTAGGAGTGATAATGTTAGAGTATCTCACCTTCAAGGACCACAACAGTGTTGTCATCACAACCGTGACAACACTGATAAGATGGATAATGAGGATTTTCAAAACAAAGGATGTCCAGCCAATGATAATTCTCTTTTAAGTCACCTGTTCTATCTGGGCTACAATACTGTTATACATTAACAGCCTCATTCAAGACAGGCAAAACTACACATCTGCAGAATGAAAAGACGACCTTCACTACAAATATAAATTCAGTAAACAAACCACAATTATTGGAAGTGTGTGTGTGAGTGTGTGTGAGTGTGTATGTGTGTGTGTGTGTGTGTGTGTGTGTGTGTGTGTATGTGTGTGTGTGTGTGTGTGTGTGTGTGAGTGTGTATGTGTGTGTTTGTGTGTGTGCGTGTGTGTGAGTGTGTGTGCGTGTGTGAACAGGTAATATCACAATATGCAGAACGACCGCTGTGAAAAGAATAGTGAACTTCCAAGCTCTTTTGTGATTTCTCACATTATCAGGAACTATAAAAACAGATTAGCAGAAGGGATATAAGGGCGAGGTTACACTTCACGGTCAACATACAGCAATAATATAATATAATATATATATATATATATATATATATATATATATATATATATATATATATATATATATATATATATATATATATATATATATATATATAGATATATATATAGGGAGGTACCACCTCTAGAACTTTACTGGGGACTCTCATCAGGGAAAACTCAAGGTTCTCCCGGAGCTGTTTGAATATTTTTTCTCTTAGTACCCCTATATTTTATATTACATGTTAACTTTATAATAGACAGAATAAATTGATAGAAAACACAATATATATATTAGACCCACAATTTACACCAGAGGTGGACGACCCCATCCTATATATATATATATATATATATATATATATATATATATATATATATATATATATATATATATATATATATATATATATATATGTATATATATATATATATGCACTGAGTACATATGCACGTAGAGCATATGTATATATCAGTATATATTCTCAGAGTTTAAGCCTTGTTTTTAGGTATTCTTTTAGGTGTTGTACAGGTGAAATCTAGCGTTAAACCCTCATGCAGTCATTTGAGTTTAGATTTAGATTTAACCGCCGAAGCTGTTGTTTGTGAACTCCATTACCATGGTGTGGATGGTAGCGCCACAACATAGGAATACACAATAGGCCTGGGAAGGGTTAAGAGGAGTATATCTGGATTTATGTCTACAGTTTGGTATCTTATTTTCATTAATAAGATACCTTGACATATCACGTAGGTTATGATACTACCTATCTTTATATTCCTCAATATAATTGACCTGATAATGTTGATGCGGCTGACCACATACTTTGCTTTTGGTTTGATGTTCATCGGTGTGTCGGCCAAACATCCAAAAAGTACTTAGAAACAAGGCTAAGTCTGGCTACTTCAACATCAGTCTGTTTGTTCACATAGCAAGTTTCTCTGTAAACATCCTCTTCTACGTTCATGTTATAACTAGTTATAGATCTACCGAGTCTTCTAACTGCATTCCTCATAACATTATTCCTAATGCTAGACACACACACACAAACTATATTTAACATTTTCTTTCAGCGTACTACTTTCTTTGGCTAACTTACCGACTTTATCATGAAGGAGTAATTCAGTGTTAATGAATATATTAGAATTGTATGTTAATTCCTTTTTCTCTTGTTTTTTTTTACCATATATACGTGGCTTCTCCAATGGGCATATTATTAGTCATTATGTGAGTCAATTGCCTTCAGTGATGACACAGAAGCACTGATAACCACAGAATTAATCTCATAATCATAAGTTAACTTGAGTGTCGTCAGGGTAGCAGACAATTCAATTTAGACGCCTCTTTCAAGAATATAAGTTTTTATTTTTTTTTCAAAACATATATATATATATATATATATATATATATATATATATATATATATATATATATATATATATATATGTGTGTGTGTGTGTGTGTGTGTGTGTGTGTAGATTATCTTATGGCCTTAATTATGAGAGCGTGATTCATAAAACTTCATATCCGTCAAAAAATTGCTAAAAAGTGTCAGAGGCGTTAAATATCTTTTGGAGAGAGAGAGAGAGAGAGAGAGAGAGAGAGAGAGAGAGAACAGAGACAGAGAGAGTCTGCACGGGCGTCATTCAGTATGCTTAAAAATACTATATCCATATTCATCAAAATTTGATGAAAATAGATGTTTTGGGGAGAGATCACACAGGGGTCATTCTATAGACTCTAAAAAGCACTTAGGTAGCCTCAGCAAGTATTGAGAAGCACTGTAGTAGACCTACTGATCCATGCATGGCAAGTGCTACTCACCAAAGTATTAGTTTTCATGCACGTATATAATTTTATAGGTATTATTTGTTTCCATTACGCTACTTTGCGCCTGTGCTCGGCTCTGCACACAGCTCCCTCAATCATATGAGTTGCAGAGGTATTATAGAACGCGTGAGGCTTGAACCTATGACAGGTGAATCTTAAAACTCACAGGTCAGTGCAGTCGTGTTATTACGATTTCGTGAGACTGGAGACTTACACTGGTGGTGGGTGGGTGGGTGGTGGCAGGTGGGGGTGTGCAGGCTAGCTGGTGTGACGTTGGTATGAAGACGAGCTTGTCCCGACCCCGCCGACTGTTGCTTTAGTGGCCACAACAGCCGGCTGGGTGAATGAGCTCTACACGTAGTGGTGATGACTGCTTCCTTCTCCCCACTCACCCGACACCCACCACGTTAAGTCTACACCACAACTATGTACTCCTTGTTATCACTGGGCGGAACTTGTGGATGAGTGGGCGGCAAGGAGTATGTATGTTGCTGGCAGTTGATGAGTGCATGGCGGCCGCCATATTGGCTGATGACTTGCTCTCACTCGGCCGTCCGTTCAGTTTCATGACTGAGAAACACAAGTGATACTGCTGGCAGAGATCTGGCCACCCACAACTCCATACTTCTTTACATTCCATAACTGTGTATGCGTATGGGACGTAAGGAAGCACGGAGCTGGAGGAACCACTGATGTTGATGGTGATGAGAGGGTCGGGTTAGGCGGGGCACCAACACCAATACCCCTTACAGGTAGGCCTCCCGCAAGTATGTATAGTTGCGGGCGTGGAGAATGGTGGGCGCGGGCGTGGAGAGGTGTGGGCAGCAGCAGCAGCGCAGGAGCTTGGTGCCCGGACGAGAGAGGGAGCACAGTGAGTGTGGCAGGCCAGGCGGGGCACTCGGCGACGCACTCTGGCACCCCCGACACTCTACACCACCACTGGGGCTAAACTTGGCTCCCCCCCCCCCATCACCCACCACCACCCGCTGCCCGTCCTTATATGTCGCTACCCCCCTCCCCCATTCCTCGTTACCCTCCTCCTCCCCTACCTACCCACCACGCCCACACTCACCCGCCTAAACCTATATCACGGCCAAAACGCCCATCTCGAGATGGGCGAACTCATCCAAGTGCCCCAACGCTCGGCGGGCGGGCGGGCGGCCTGGCGGGTGGGCGGGGTAGGGTGGGTGAGGGAGCGAGTGGGCAGAGCAGAGACCACGCCTACCCCAACACTCCTCACACGACTGCTACTGATGCTCACATGTTGTTCACATGGAGATTAGCGCAGTGTGCATGTACCTTATAAGGTGGTGGATCAGCTATGATGCTCCACCTCCCGCTACCACAACAAATTTAGCATCACTCATTAAAAATAAACGGAATCCTGCAGTGGGTGGCAGGTGTGGGCAAGGGCGTGTCTGAGGGCCTCCCTGCACCTGGCCACCACCAGAGACGCACTCAGTGCTACACAGCTACTCACAACACACTCCAACACACTCAAAAACTCCTAGAACTACACCCGCAGTGCGAGAATGATGCCTGCACACAACGAGATGTGGCAACTGCGAGTAGCAGTTTGAATTGGCGGTGGTGCCACCGGTCTGCAGGAGGCTAGGCACTGGCACCCTACACCACTGTCAAGGTGCCAGTCATTCCTACATATCCCTGTACATGGCCTTCATAACTGGCTCAAGAGCAATGCCACACCTGTCCCTACACCTGAAGACACCACTGATCTTGCAGTACTTGCATTGCAGCCTCCCACCTCACAGCCTCCACCAGTGATAGCCCACGCTGATTGCTGCCACAACAATCAACCGGCTCAATCCATGAGCCGAGACTAATAACCGCAGTCACCTCCACCTTGCAAGACGCCTCAGTACTCTTTAGGAAGACTGAAACCCAGGAGCTGGTGCCCAGGAGCGGACACCAGCAGGACCAGCTGCTGGGGCCTCCCTCCTTCTGTCACTCGTTCACTTACACTACCCAATTCTGAGGGAGGTGCCGCTTTATATGATACGGGGGAGGCGGCAAGGGGGGTGAGGGAGGAAGGGTAGGGGGCACGCCACACCGTGGTGGGTAATAGTGAGGATAGGGCGGGAGGAAAAGGGAGAGGCAAGGGTGAGGAATAGGTCGTAGGCATTCAAGTCGCCTCAACACACACACACGAGGTCATGCCATCAGCTGATGGAATTTGGGTCACATGTCTGCCAGCCAGTCCCTGGCAGAGGTGAGTGATCTGCCAACACCCGCGAGTGTTGGGTGATCTGCCAACACCCGCCAGGGATGGGTGACCTACCATCACCCACCAGGGATGGGTGACCTACGAACACCCACCAGGAATGGGTGACCTGCCATCACCCACCAAGGATGGGTGACCCACCATCACCCACCAGGGATGGGTGACCCACCATCACCCACCAGGGATGGGTGACCCACCATCACCCACCAGGGATGGGTGACCCACCATCACCCACCAGGGATGGGTGACCCACCACTAGTGTGTCTACAACTCTAGTTATCGTGATAAGTTTTGTATGTAGGGAAATACTGCTGGAACCTGATCCTCCCCACTCTCTGCTTTCCCCGCCTCACCCCTCTTCTTTCTCCCTGCCTTTCCCCACCCTCAGAAGGCAGATGAGTGGGGAGGTGGGGGGAGGAGGGGTTGCCTGGGGGAGACCCGGTTCGTCTTGGCCTCACCAGTGCTCTCCCCTCACACGAA
The DNA here is from genome assembly GCA_009830355.1 of Cherax destructor. NCBI lineage: Eukaryota > Metazoa > Arthropoda > Malacostraca > Decapoda > Parastacidae > Cherax > Cherax destructor. Next base: position 80,830 of record WNWK01003307.1, read on the forward strand.
AATAACCGATGCCCTCCACCACCGCGCTCCCCCGCACCAACCCCCACGCACTCCCACCCCACGCACTCCCACAAAAACAGCCTCCCAGATTTTAAGTACCAGGAGAAGGATCGACAGCCTGTCTCATGAGTTCGGGAGAAACAGCTGGTTGTGTATACTTAAGGGTCGTTTGGTGACGTGATTGTACTCATGACTGAGGCAGGGACAACTTAAATTTATCTTCCTAGAAACGACTGTGACACTGAGCATCACTCAGGGTGAGAGTGACACCTCCATAAAGACTGTGACACTGAGCGTCACTCAGGGTGAGAGTGACACACCTCCATAAAGACTGTGACATTGAGCGTCACTCAGGGTGAGAGTGACACACCTCCATAAAGACTGTGACACTGAGCGTCACTCAGGGTGAGAGTGACACCTCCATAAAGACTGTGACACTGAGCGTCACTCAGGGTGAGAGTGACACCTCCATAAAGACTGTGACACTGAGCGTCACTCAGGGTGAGAGTGACACACCTCCATAAAGACTGTGACACTGAGCGTCACTCAGGGTGAGAGTGACACACCTCCATAAAGACTGTGACACTGAGCGTCACTCAGGGTGAGAGTGACACCTCCATCAAGACTGTGACATTGAGCGTCACTCAGGGTGAGAGTGACACCTCCATAAAGACTGACGTTGAGCGTCACTCAGGGTGAGAGTGACACCTCCATAAAGACTGTGACGTTGAGCGTCACTCAGGGTGAGAGTGAACACCTCCATAAAGACTGACGCTGAGCGTCACTCAGGGTGAGAGTGACACCTCCATAAAGACTGTGACATTGAGCGTCACTCAGGGTGAGAGTGACACCTCCATAAAGACTGTGACATGAGCGTCACTCAGGGTGAGAGTGACACCTCCATAAAGACTGTGACTGAGCGTCACTCAGGGTGAGAGTGACACCTCCATAAAGACTGACTTGAGCGTCACTCAGGGTGAGAGTGACACCTCCATAAAGACTGTGACATTGAGCGTCACTCAGGGTGAGAGTGACACCTCCATAAAGACTGACGTTGAGCGTCACTCAGGGTGAGAGTGACACCTCCATAAAGACTGTGACTTGAGCGTCACTCAGGGTGATGACCCCATAAAGACTTGACTGAGCGTCACTCGTGGAGTGACACCTCCATAAAGACTGTGACACTGAGCGTCACTCAGGTGAGAGTGACACCTCCATAAAGACTGGACACTGAGCGTCACTCAGGGTGAGAGTGACACCTCCATAAAGACGTGACACTTGAGCGTCACTCAGGGTGAGAGTGACACCTCCATAAAGACTGTGACACTGAGCGTCACTCAGGGTGAGAGTGACACACTCCATAAAGACTGTGACACTGAGCGTCACTCAGGGTGAGAGTGACACACCTCCATAAAGACTGTGACATTGAGCGTCACTCAGGGTGAGAGTGACACCTCCATAAAGACTGTGACATTGAGCGTCACTCAGGGTGAGAGTGACACCTCCATAAAGACTGTGACGTTGAGCGTCACTCAGGGTGAGAGTGACACCTCCATAAAGACTGACGTTGAGCGTCACTCAGGGTGAGAGTGACACCTCCATAAAGACTGTGACATTGAGCGTCACTCAGGGTGAGAGTGACACCTCCATAAAGACTGTGACGTTGAGCGTCACTCAGGGTGAGAGTGACACCTCCATAAAGACTGACGTTGAGCGTCACTCAGGGTGAGAGTGACACCTCCATAAAGACTGTGACATTGAGCGTCACTCAGGGTGAGAGTGACACCTCCATAAAGACTGTGACTTGAGCGTCACTCAGGGTGAGAGTGACACCTCCATAAAGACTGACGTTGAGCGTCACTCAGGGTGAGAGTGACACCTCCATAAAGACTGACATTGAGCGTCACTCAGGGTGAGAGTGACACCTCCATAAAGACTGTGACTTGAGCGTCACTCAGGGTGAGAGTGACACCTCCATAAAGACTGTGACATTGAGCGTCACTCAGGGTGAGAGTGACACCTCCATAAAGACTGTGACGCTGAGCGTCACTCAGGGTGAGAGTGACACCTCCATAAAGACTGTGACATTGAGCGTCACTCAGGGTGAGAGTGACACCTCCATAAAGACTGTGACGTTGAGCGTCACTCAGGGTGAGAGTGACACCCCCCATAAAGACTGTGACATTGAGCGTCACTCAGGGTGAGAGTGACACCTCCATAAAGACTGTGACATTGAGCGTCACTCAGGGTGAGAGTGAAAACCTCCATAAAGACTGTGACATGAGCGTCACTCAGGGTGAGAGTGACACACCTCCATAAAGACTGTGACTTGAGCGTCACTCAGGGTGAGAGTGACACCTCCATAAAGACTGTGACACTGAGCGTCACTCAGGGTGAGAGTGACACACCTCCATAAAGACTGTGACGTTGAGCGTCACTCAGGGTGAGAGTGACACCTCCATAAAGACTGTGACTGAGCGTCACTCAGGGTGAGAGTGACACCTCCATAAAGACTGTGACACTGAGGTCACTCAGGGTGAGAGTGACACCTCCATAAAGACTGTGACGTTGAGCGTCACTCAGGGTGAGAGTGACACCTCCATAAAGACTGTGACGTTGAGCGTCACTCAGGGTGAGAGTGACACACCTCCATAAAGACTGTGACACTGAGCGTCACTCAGGGTGAGAGTGACACCTCCATAAAGACTGTGACGATGAGCGTCACTCAGGGTGAGAGTGACACCTCCATAAAGACTGTGACACTGAGTGTCACTCAGGGTGAGAGTGACACCTCCATAAAGACTGTGACACTGAGTGTCACTCAGGGTGAGAGTGACACCTCCATAAAGACTGTGACACTGAGTGTCACTCAGGGTGAGAGTGACACCTCCATCAAGACTGTGACACTGAGTGTCACTCAGGGTGAGAGTGACACCTCCATAAAGACTGTGACACTGAGGTCACTCAGGGTGAGAGTGACACCTCCATAAAGACTGTGACACTGAGTGTCACTCAGGGTGAGAGTGACACCTCCATAAAGACTGTGACACTGAGTGTCACTCAGGGTGAGAGTGACACCTCCATAAAGACTGTGACACTGAGCGTCACTCAGGGTGAGAGTGACACCTCCATAAAGACTGTGACACTGAGTGTCACTCAGGGTGAGAGTGACACCTCCATAAAGACTGTGACACTGAGCGTCACTCAGGGTGAGAGTGACACCTCCATCAAGACTGTGACACTGAGCGTCACTCAGGGTGAGAGTGACACACCTCCATCAAGACTGTGACACTGAGTGTCACTCAGGGTGAGAGTGACACCTCCATAAAGACTGTGACACTGAGTGTCACTCAGGGTGAGAGTGACACCTCCATCAAGACTGTGACACTGAGTGTCACTCAGGGTGAGAGTGACACCTCCATCAAGACTGTGACACTGAGTGTCACTCAGGGTGAGAGTGACACCTCCATCAAGACTGTACTGCCAGTCCAACAAACTGGCTTCCTGGTGGACGAATGATATGTAAATAAGATACCAATAACCGCATGTTGTACCTAAAATCAGTACCTGATCAGCCGGGCTGTGGTTCGTACGTCGGTTTGCGTGCGGCCAGCAGTAAGAGCCTGGTTGATCATGCCCTGATCCACCACGAGGCCTGGTCACACACCGGGCCGTGGGGGCGTTGACCCTCGAAACCCTCTTCAGGTATACTCCAGGTATTATTATTATTACTATTATTACATTCCTGGGGGAGCAATAAACCCATAGGGGGTCATACAGTGCCTCGGGGAATGGAAGGCATTCAGGGTCGACTCAAGGAATTGAAGCATTGGTCCAGTTCCTTAGATCAAGAGCCCCTCAGCAGCATCAGGGAACCTTGGATCATTGGTATAGAAATGTGCTGCCGTAATGACGCCGCTGTTTTGCTGGTTGTTATATATGACTGTGGGTCTTGAACCCCTACAATGACTTCCTCATCTACGTGGGTAGAGATAGTGGAGGTAGCGTTGATGAAGAGTATGATAGTGTAGCGTTGATGAAGAGTATGATAGTGGAGGTAGCGTTGATGAAGAGTATGATAGTGTAGCGTTGATGAAGAGTATGATAGTGTAGCGTTGATGAAGAGTATGATAGTGTAGCGTTGATGAAGAGTATGATAGTGTAGCGTTGATGAAGAGTATGATAGTGTAGCGTTGATGAAGAGTATGATAGTGTAGCGTTGATGAAGAGTATGATAGTGTAGCGTTGATGAAGAGTATGATAGTGTAGCGTTGATGAAGAGTATGATAGTGAGCAGCGTTGATGAAGAGATGATATGATAGCGTTGATGAAGAGTATGATAGGTAGCGTTGATGAAGAGTATGATAGTGGAGGTAGCGTTGATGAAGAGTATGATAGTGTAGCGTTGATGAAGAGTATGATAGTGGAGGTAGCGTTGATGAAGAGTATGATAGTGGAGGTAGCGTTGATGAAGAGGGGGGGGGGGGGGGGGGGGGGGGGGGGGGGGGGGGGGGGGGGGGGGGGGGGGGGGGGGGGGGGGGGGGGGGGGGGGGGGGGGGGGGGGGGGGGGGGGGGGGGGGGGGGGGGGGGGGGGGGGGGGTTTTTTTTTTTTTTTTTTTTTTTTTTTTTTTTTTTTTTTTTTTTTTTTTTTTTTTTTTTTTTTTTTTTTTTTTTTTTTTTTTTTTTTTTTTTTTTATGAAGAGTATGATAGTGGAGGTAGCGTTGATGAAGAGTATGATAGTGGAGGTAGCGTTGATGAAGAGTATGATAGTGGAGGTAGCGTTGATGAAGAGTATGATAGGGTAGCGTTGATGAAGAGTATGATAGTGGTAGCGTTGATGAAGAGTATGATAGTGTAGCGTTGATGAAGAGTATGATAGTGGAGGTAGCGTTGATGAAGAGTATGATAGTGGAGGTAGCGTTGATGAAGAGTATGATAGTGGAGGTAGCGTTGATGAAGAGTATGATAGTGGAGGTAGCGTTGATGAAGAGTATGATAGGTAGCGTTGATGAAGAGTATGATAGTGGAGGTAGCGTTGATGAAGAGTATGATAGTGTAGCGTTGATGAAGAGTATGATAGTGGAGGTAGCGTTGATGAAGAGATGATAGTGGAGTAGCGTTGATGAAGATATGATAGTGGAGGTAGCGTTGATGAAGATATGTGGAGGTAGCGTTGATGAAAGTATGAAGTGAGGTAGCGTTGATGAAATATGATAGTGGAGTAGCGTTGATGAAGATATGATAGTGAGGTAGCGTTGATGAAGAGTATGATAGTGAGTAGCGCTGATGAAGAGTATGATAGGGTAGCGTTGATGAAGAGTATGATAGTGTAGCGCTTGATGAAGAGTATGATAGTGATAGCGTTGATGAAGAGTATGATAGAGCGTTGATGAAGAGTATGATAGTGGTAGCGTTGATGAAGAGTATGATAGGTAGCGTTGATGAAAGTAGATAGGGGTAGCTTGATGAAGAGTATGATAGTGGGTAGCTTGATGAAGGTATGATAGGTAGTTGATGAAGAATGATAGTGAGTAGCGTTGATGAAGAGTATGATAGGTAGCGTTGATGAAGAGTCATGATAGTGATAGCGTTGATGGATATGATAGGATAGCGTTGATGAAGAGATGATAGTGGGAGTAGTTGATGAAGATATGATAGGAGCGTTGATGAAGATATGATAGTGTAGCGTGATGAAGATAATGTAGGTAGCGTTGATGAAAGTATGATAGGTACGTTGATGAAGAGTATGATAGTGAGGTAGCTTGATGAAATAGATAGTGAGGTAGCGTTGATGAAAGTATGATAGTGGAGGTAGCGCTGATGAGAGTATGAAGTGGATAGGTAGCGTTTATGAAAGTATGATAGTGAGTAGCGTTGATGAAAGTATGATAGTGGCAGCGTTGATGAAAATGTATGATACGTTGGATAAGAGGAGCGTTGATGAAGAGATGATAGTGATATAGCGTTGATGAAGAGTATGATGAGGCAGTTGATGAAGATATGATAGTGGAGTAGCTTGATGAAATATGATAGTGGAGGTAGCGTTGATGGAAGATATGATAGCTGGAGGTAGTAGCTTGATGAAATATGATAGTGGAGGCAGTGATGAAGAATATAGTGGAGGTAGCTTGATGAAGAGCATGATAGTGAGTAGCTGATGAAATAATGATAGTGAGCTAGCTTGATGAAGAGAATGATAGTAGCTTGATGAAGAGATGATAGGTAGCGTTGATGAAATATATAGTGCAGTGCTGATGGATATGATAGTGTAGGCGTTGATGAAATATGGATAGGGTAGCGTTGATGAGATACGAATGTGTAGCGTTGATGAACAATGAGTGGGAGCGTTGATGAATATGAGTGGCAGGATATGGCGTTGATGAAATAATGGATGGGCAGCGTTGATGAAAATGATAGGGAGTAGCGTGATGGAAATGATAGTGGAGGTAGCGTTGATGAAATATGATAGTGGGTAGCGTTGATGAAATATGAGGTAGCGCTTGATGAAATATGGTGAGTAGCGCCGATTGAAAATGGAGCATGAATAGTGGGGCAGCGTTGATGGAAAATGAGTTATGACATGGGTAGCGTTGATGGAAATGAGTAGGAACTAATGGTGGAGCGTTGATGGAAAACATGGTGGCAGCTTGATGGAAAAATGGGGGGTAGTCGTTGATGGAAAATGGTGGGAGCTGTGGAAAAGGTGGCAGCGTTGATTGAAACAATGGTGGCGGCAGCGTTGATGGAAACAATGGGGGGCAGCTGATGGAAACAAGGTGGGGCAGTGATGGAAACAATGGTGGGGCAGCTGAGGAAAACAATGGGGGGCAGCGTCTGATGGAAACAATGGTGGGGCAGCTGTGATGGAAACAATGGTGGGGCAGCTTGATGGAAACAATGGCGGGGCAGCGCTGACGGAAAACAATGGGGCAGTTGATGGAAACAATGGTGGGGCAGCTTGTTGGAAACAATGGTGGGCAGCTGATGGAAACAATGGTGGGCAGCTTGATGGAAACAATGGCGGGGCAGCTGCTGATGGAAACAAGGTGGGGCAGCTGATGGAAACAATGTGTGGAAGCTTGATGGAACAATGGTGGGGCAGCGTTGATGGAAACAATGGTGGGGCAGCGCTGATGGAAACAATGGTGGGGCAGCGCTGATGGAAACAATGGCGGGGCAGGGTGATCGGAAACAATGGTGGGAGTGATGAAACAATGGTGCAGTTGATGGAAACAATGGGGGCAGCTGTGGAACAACGGGGGCAGCTTGGAAACAATGGGGCAGCCGATGGAAACAAGGTGGGGCAGCTGATGGAAACAACGGTGGAATGGTGCGAAACAATGGTGGCAGTGGGAACACGGTGGGAAGAGCTGTGGAAATAATGGTGGGGCAGCTGATGGAAACAATGGTGGCAGCTGCGCACGGGAAAATCAATGGGGGCAGCGCTGATGGAAACAATGGTGGGTAGCGTTGGAAAAGGTGGAGGGAACAATGGTGGGCAGCGCTGATGGAAACAATGGTGGGGCAGCGTTGACTGGAAACAATGGTGGGCAGCTGACGGAAACAATGGCGGGCAGCTGCATGGAAACAATGGTGGCAGCGCTGGAAACAAGTGGGCAGCTGATGGAAAAAATGGTGGGGCAGCGCTTGATGGAAACAATTTGGAGGGAAAAAGGAATAGGTGGGGCAGCTGATGGAAACAATGGTAGCAGCGCTGATGGAAATAATGGTGGGGTAGCGTTGATGGAAATAATGGTGGGGTAGCGTTGATGGAAATAATGGTGGGGTAGCGTTGATGGAAATAATGGTGGGGTAGCGTTGATGGAAATAATGGTGGGGTAGCGTTGATGGAAATAATGGTGGGGTAGCGTTGATGGAAATAATGGTGGGGTAGCGTTGATGCGCTCCTGGTGCTGCATCAACTTGCGTTGGTGTTGATACTACTGCTATGGTTGATCCTTGTAGTGGCTGCAGCTTCTAATATTATTGCTACTTTACAGTTATTACAGTAGCTGCTCCGGCCGCTGCTACTGCTGCTGCTGCTGCTACTACAGATGACCACAATTGCTTTTGCTAAATCAGCAGTTGTTACTGCTGCAGTTGTTGTTACAACAACTGCTAATACTACTAGTAAGTTTATTTAGGTGCAGTTAGTCTTACAGACTTACATAGTAACGTGTCTAAATTATCAAGGTAAATCCCCCAGAAAAGTCAAAGTGCCTTATTGCCAGTGTGGTCATCATTGTTATTATATTTAATATTAATATTTAATTCTACAGGTACATGTACAACATATACAGACTATAGCTGACATCACTCACATACTATATAAAAAGCTCCTGATTATGCAGAGCATTTCGGGCAAATTAGGTTTTGACCCCAGGATGCGACCCACACCAGTAGACTAACACCCTAGTACCTATTTTACTGGTAGGTGAAGAGGGACAGTGGGTGTCTTAAGAAAACACGCCCAGTGTTTCCACCCGTACCGAGGATACAACCACGAACGTCAGTGTGTGAGGTGACTGCGCTACCAACCAAGCTACGGGACACTTATAATATTTAACCAGTAGCCTATTAGATATAATAACACTCAGAAGGCCTTCATAGCTTGTATAACTGAGTCAAGCACCGGAATTACCGGCAGTGATTGAAATCACAAAAACTGTACTCTTTAGAACGTAAGTGAGAAAGATACAGCATCTACATCTAGCAGATACTGAAGGAGTTGGTCATAAACCTGCACACTACTTATGAACACAGGAAGCTTGGCACACGGTGCACGATATCTCAAATGAAAAGCAGGGAAGCGATGAGTACACTGAGAGAGAACTCAATAAGTATCAAGGGACCACGACTCTTCAACGCCCTCCCATCATGCATAAGGGGAATCGCCAACAAGCCCCCTAGTTGTTTTTAAGAGGGAACTCGACAGATTACTCAAAACAGTTCCTGATCAACTGGGTTGTGGTGCATATATTGGACTCCGGGCAGCGGATACAAACAGCTTGGTCAATCAAGCCAGCAATCAGAAGGCCTGGTTTGGGACCGGGCTGCAGGGAAGTGACCTCCAGAAGCGACTCCAGGTAACGTTAGAGCAAATTACTACTACTACTACTACTACTACTACTACTGTCGGTGGTAGGCCCTTACTAGATCTACCTCATCCTCCCTCAGCGCCGTGGTTAGGCGTGCGTGTCACGCCTCGGGAGCCAGCGGCGGCACTTGAACACACCCCTGGGGTGCTGGCATTCCCTGGCACTCTATGGCACTCCTTGGCACTGGTGATTTTGTTTTCGTATGTCCCGGATTCCTGTTGGGAGACGGGTAATGGGGCGGGGGGGTTTTCAGCACGTGTGGCTGCGTTTTTGTTATTGTTTGATTGATGTCTGCAGTTGGCTCCTGAGATCTCTGACGATTGGCAGTACTTTATATGCTCTCTTGGACTGCCTATAGTGCGCACCTAAGTAAGGGAAGAATGTAGCTCTGAGTGTACTCACAGAGTTGTGTTTGTGGGACTGGAGACCTAGTTCCTGGCCCCGCCTCGTAGACTGATCAGCATCACTGATTTCTGGCCTCTTTGGCCTTATCGTATCTACTCTTAAAACTGTGTATTGAGTTTGCCTCCACCGCTGCCTCATTCAAGTCATTCCACCTTTCAGTCACACTGAGACTAAAGAAATACGTCTTTACATCCGTGTAACTCGTCTGTACAATCAACTTTCGTGTGTATTCCCTCGTTCCTGGTCCTCTTAGTTCAAACAGTTTGTTCTTATCTGCCTTATCACATTCCCTTAAAATTTTGTACGTAGTAATCATGTGTCCCCCTTGTCCTCTCCAGTGTGTGTGTGTGTGTGTGTAATTATTCTGGGAAGTAGCCGCACTCACACGCTTCAAGGAGGGCGCATTGATAAAAAAATATAAGCTACCCTCTCTTTCCTTGGATCAAAACGTGTTTGCCTCCTATTCCCCAGGTGCTATATGACCCGTGTGGGGTTTAACCGTTCCCCGTGGATATCATGATGACTCTGCGTCACTGTGGACTCCTGGACACCACACATGTAGTTGAAGTTCTAACAATAAAGATCGAGAACCAAAACCTAGTCATCGTGGTTGTATATAAGCCACCAGATGCAACCACCCAACAGTTCAAGGAACAGCTACTGAACATTGATTATTCTCTGGAAAGCCTTCCAGCCCCATCCCCAAACATCCTATTACTTGGTGACTTCAACCTAAGGCAAACAAAATGGAAGAATGTAGCAAATAATGTTATAGCAGAAACAATGCCTGGAAGCAGCGCAGATGAAAAGCCACACACCCATGAGCTACTAAATCTCTACAATAAACACACCCTAAGTCAGCAGATAATGGAGCCAACAAGACTGGAAAACACACTTGACCTTATCTTCACAAATAATGAGGACCTGGTAAGAAATATAACAATATCAAAAACAACTAATTCCGATCACAATCTAATCGAAGTTCAGACTTACATGTACAGGCGTCCTGGCCAGCAAAATGCACGTAGCTGTGAAGGTGACTTCACCAAATACAACTTCAGCAACAAGAACATCAACTGGGACCAGCACCTGGACCAGATTCATGGAATGCTCTATTTATAAAGAAGTGCAAAGTACCATTAGCACGAGCCGTCAGTATTCTTTGGAGAAAGAGCCTGAGGCCTTAAAGAGTGCAGACATAGCTCCTTTGCATAAGGGAGGTAGTAGGGCACTAGCTAAAAATTACAGACCATCAGCCCTAACTTCTCACATAAATATCTTCGAAAGAGTGATGAGACGGCAGATTACAAACTTCATGGACCAGCACAACCAACATAACCCGAACCAGCATGGCTTTAGAGCGGGACGATCATGCCTGTCACAGCTGCTGAACCATTATGACAGAATTACGGAGGCGTTGGAAGACGACCAAAACGCAGATGTGATTTACACAGATTTTGCAAAGGCGTTTGACAAATGTGCTCATGGAGTGATAGCGCACAAAATGAGGGCCATGGGCATTACGGGGAAGGTAGGCAGATGGATTTTCGGGTTCGTAACACACACAACACAAAAAATAGTAATAAACAGAGCAAGATCCAACATCAGCGAGGTCAAAAGCTCAGTGCCCTGGCACCTCTGCTGTTTCTCATCCTCATAGCAGACATAGATAAAAACACCCGTCACACTTCTGTATCATCATTTGCACATGACACTAAAATAAGCATGAAAGTCACTACGGTAGAAGACACTGAAAAATTACAGGAAGACATAAGCAGGATTTTCCAGTGGGCAGTGAAGAACAACATGACGTTCAATGGTGATAAGTTCCAGCTGCTTAGGTATGGAAAAAATGAAGAACTCAAAAAGAACACTATATACAAAACTCAAGAGGGTCACCACATAGAACGAAAGGAACACGTAAAAGACCTGGGAATAATTATGTCAGCTGACAAAGATCACGACAGCCAGGAAGATGACGGGGTGGGTATTGAGAACTTTCAAAACAAGGGAAATAATGTTGATGGTGACACTCTTCAAATCGCTAGTGTTCCCTCACTTATAATATTGCTCAGTGCTGACGGCCCCGTTCAAAGCAGATGAAATATCAGAGCTGGAACAAATACAGAGATCGTTTACGGCTCAAATTGAACCAGTAAAGCACCTAAATTACTGGGAACGCCTTCAAGTCTTGAATATGTACTCATTGGAGCGGAGGAGAGATACATAATAATATATACCTAGAGAGTACTCGAGGGCATGGTCCCAAATCTGCACACTGCCATAACAACATACTTGAGTGTGATATATGGGAAGAGCAGGGGTGCGGTGGGGACAATACGGGAGCACTGTATCAACATTCGGGGTCCCAGACTATTCAACATCTTACCAGAAGATATCAGAAACACGGCTGGAACCAGTGTAGAAGCCTTCAAGAGGAAACTGAACAAGTATCTTCACCAGGTGCCAGATCAACCAGGCTGCGATGGATATGTGGGGCAGAGGCCTCCAGCAGCAATAGCCTGGTTGACCAGGCAAGCACCAGACGAGCCTGGCCCATGGCTGGGCTCCGAAAGTAGTTAAACTCTCGAAACTCTTCAAAGGTATATCAAAGGTATCAAACGTGAACCATGTCTTAAATGAAACATGTTGGAAAGATATCTTAAATAATACGGATCCAAACCAGTGCATTGAAAGGATCAACTTCCTGGCAGCTGAAGTATGTTCAAGGCTTATGTCTCTAAGAAAGAAGATAAGTAAACTGGAGAAAGAAAGACGCTCCCTCTACAGAAGATGACGAAGAATCACTGAGCTCCTCAAGAACGCTAGATTATCTGATACACGGAAAGAAGCGCTGACCAGGGAAGTGGAAAGTATCGAACTGAAGTTAAAGGATTCATACAGGACCCAGGAGAGACAGGAGGAGCTAAAAGCAATTAGTGAAATTGAAAGAAATTCGAAATATTTCTTTTTATATACGAAAAACAAGGCATATACCACATCTAATAATGTGCCCTTGCTCAGAAGAGATGGAGCTTACACAGATGACAACAAAGAAATGAGCGAGATACTGAAATCCCAATACGACTCGGTCTTAAGATCGACAATCCAAATAATTTTTTTCATGAATGAGCGTCAAAACTCAGACTCAGACTCGTTGAACTCTGTGTTCATTAAGAACTGCAAGAAACCCCTTTCATGTGCCCACATCATAAAAATCTTTGAAATTGTGCTAAGAAGCATGATTGCAAACCACTTGGATTCCCAAAAACTGCACAATCTAGGGCAACATGGTTTCCCAGCAGGTTGCTCCAGCCTCTCGCAACTACTGGATCACTATGATATGGTCTGGGATGCACTGGAAGAAAACAGAATGTAGATGTAATATACACAGACTTTGCAAAAGCCTTTGACAAGTGCGATCATGGTGTAATAGCGCACAAAATACGTGCTAAAGGAATAACTGGCAAAGTGGGGAGATGGATCTTCAACTTCCTAACCAATCGAACACAAAGAGTAGTGGTAAACAGAGTTAAATCGGAAGCTGCCATTGTGAAAAGCTCTGTTCCACAAGGCACAGTACTCGCCCCCATCCTGTTCCTCATCCTCATATCAGACACAGACAGAGATGTAATCCACAGCACCATGTCATCCTTTGCAGACGATACTAGGATCTGCATAAGACTGTCATCTGAGGACACGGTTAACATCCAAGAAGATATAAACAAAGTTTTCCAATGGGCAACGGAAAACAACATAATGTTCAATGAAGACAAATTCCAACTACTCCGTTATGGAAAACTGGAGGAGATAATAATTAGAACTGAGTATAATACAAACTTTGATCATACAATAGAGCGGAAAAATAATGTGAGGGACCTGGGAGTGGTAAGGTCTGAGGATCTCACTTTCAAGGATCACAATGAGAACATTCAAAATAAGAGATGCCAAGCCAATGATGATCGTTTGTTCTCTTTAGGTTGGAATATTGCTGTACATTAACATCTCCGTTCAAAGCAGGTGAAATTGCATATCTAGAGAATGTACAGAAAACCTTTACTGCATATATAAATTCCATCAAACACCTTAACTACTGGGAATGCCCAGAAACACTTGACTTGTACTCGCTGGAACACAGGCGAGAGAAAGATATAATCTACACTTGGAAAATCCTAGAAGGAATGGTCCCGAATCTGCACACAGAAATCACTCCCTATGAAAGTAAAAGACTGGACAGGCGATGCAAAATACCCCCAATTGGTACACTAATAGAAAACACAATAAGTGTCCGGGGCCCAAGACTGTTCAACAGCCTCCCACCACCCATAAGGGAAATTACCAATAGTCCCCTGGCTGCCTTCAAGAGGGAGCTGGACAGATACCTGAAGTCAGTGCTGGATCAGCCGGGCTGTGGTTCATACGTTGGACTACGTGCGGCCAGCAGAAACAGCCTGGTTGATCAGGCCCTGATCTCCCGGGAGGCCTGGTCGTGGATTGGGCCGCGGGGGCGTTGATCCCCGGAATACCCCCAGGTAGACCAACCTACTCTTCATCTACCAGGAGGGTGTTCCGAGGATCAACGCCCTGGCGGGCCAGTCCTTGACCAGGCCTCCCGGTTGATCAGGGTCTGATCAACCAGGCTCTTACTGCTGGCTGCACTTAGTCCAACGTATGAACCACAGCCCGGCTGATCCGGCACTGACTTTAGGTATCTGTCCAGCTCCCTCTTGAAGGCATCCAGGGGACTATTGGTAATTTTCCTAATGCCTGGTGAAAGGCTATTGAATAGTCTTGGGTCCCGGACACTTAATGTGTTTTCTCTTAGTGGGCTAATAGCGACCCTACTTTTCATTCGGGGTATATTTCACCGTCTGCCCAGTCTTTTGCTTTAGTAGGGAGTGATTTCTGTGTGTAAATTTGGGACCAGTTCGTCTAGGATTTTCCAGGTTTAGATTATGATGTCCCTCACCTGCGCTTCACCAAGTACAGATCAAGTGACTCTAAGTGTTCCCAAAAATTAAGGTGTTTGACAGAACTTATATGTGCAGTAAAGGTTCTCAGTACATTCTCTAGATCTGCGATTTTACCTGCCTTGAATGGAGCTGTTAGTGTACAGTAGTATTCTAACCTAGAGAGAAGTGATTTAAAAAGGATCATCATTGGTTGGCATCCCTTGTTTTGAAGGCTCTGATTATCCATCCTATCGTTTTAACAAAGACAATCTCTGACAATCATCGTCTTGGCTCTGTGCTTGTGCTGTTATCTGTTAGCGATTGTCTTAGTGGTTCTGGGGATTATCTTCCCCACGGCCAGGTCTCGGACCAGAGGCTTTCTAAGTTGGAAAGGAAATATTACAGGATTAAAAACTATTAAGAAGCACATAGAAAGTAAAAGCAAGTTTATACTAAATATAATTAAAAGTTTGTAAGATGTAATTGTCATCTTATGTGCTCATGAGATAGATAAGATCAGCTGTCCTAGACCTGGAGCAGAGCCGTGATCATGCAGCGGGAACACTGCTACCTACCTACGTGACAGCTGCAGAACACCACCATGGCAGCTTAACACCAGCAGAAATAGTCATACTACGCCCCCCTCTCCCAGTGAACAACGACCTCTGCATCACAGAGACAATTCTGCGCCACGTAGAATCAAGCATGGCTCATCCAGAGTTTCCGAGGTCCACACATTGCAGCGTAATTCATTGATGGCTCACAGGATGCAGACCAAGATGTAGCAGCTGAACAGTCAGAGGCTGGACGGTCTTACCAGAGACTGAGGTAGTGGTAATCCAGGGAGCAGCAGCTACTGCTTTAACAGCAGCACCGCAGCGTCTTCTTCACTCTTATTGAAGCTACAAATAATGCCTAACATCGACAAGTATGCCAAAAAGAGAGACATGCGGTAGCCTGGAAATTTAATAAAGTAAACGTTTCATCAGCCAGTCACTTTATCAGTCCAGTGATTGGATGGATGAAGCCACTGGTTGGCTCAACGTTTCCTTAATAAAATGTTTTAATTACCACATGCGAGTCTTTGTATTCAAGAGGACGTCGCCAAGACACTCAAACACAAGACAACACAAGACTCATCCCTCTCTCTTTACCATCTTAGTACGACCAAGATGTACAAAGTAGCAGAACCTCATTAAACTGGATACCAAGCCACTTTGGTAGCCAAGGAAACGAGTCTACAGATGAAGCTGCCAAAATAGCCACAAGAGACGAGCAAGCACTTGTTCCCCGAACTACAGAAACAGTTTGTTATTGTTCTGCAAGATAACTATTACGATGTTCTTTATTTGTGATAGGCAATGTTAGTCTAGGGGAAGGAGAATTTATACTCCAGTAATATCGTAATACCTGGAGAGAGTTCCGGGGGTCAACGCCCCCGCGGCCCGGTCTGTGACCAGGCCAGGAACTGTATTCTGAGGATGTGATTTAAATCAGTGAGGAGATCGAAAAGACTTTGATAAAATATAATTTTAATATAACGTAGACCACGTTATTACTTAAGGTATTTCTTGCGTACCTTTTTCTTAGTTATTTTGTATACACTTAAATCTTAAACACAACTTATAAATTAACACGGTTTTCATTCTTCACTGAATGTTGCCTTTAGAATAAACATGAACAATAAAGTTATAAAGTCTCTATTTTTTGAGACTATTAATGTTGACTAGAATAGTAGAAGTCTCTAAACAGATGAGAACTTCTTTATGATGAAAATTTGACCAGATGTCACAGCGTGTGTAGACTTTAGAGAGTATAACTCTAGTCCAGTGGCTTCTCAAAGTGAGTAAGCGATGGTGACCTCCATAAGCAGAGAGGCGCTGAACTCTCCGGTAGTAAGAGAAGTTGTTAACTTCAACCTACTAAGGAGGGAGTGTAAGAACCCACTCCTTGTCAGGAGTGGGTGTGTGAACCTACTGACGAGTGACAATGTTCAGTAAACTGACGTCATGTAGGTCACGTGACTGAGGGAGACAGGCCAGTACCTGAACTAGTAACCAGCAGTCTAACTAGTGGTTTCCCACTACATGTAAATCACATATTATGAACGTCTAACAAACACAATATAATATAATAAAATATTAGCATTACCATACATATAATAATGCTAATATTCATAATAAAAATAAAGATCAATATCCTACTGGAATATACTCAAAAATAAAATATTTCGGGCATAACCCACAACAATAACAAACGCCGTTGCCAGCCACACATCATGTCAGAGCCAACCCCAGCCAGAGAAGTGATAACAATGCAGAGTTGGCCATGTTCTTTGTATTGGCTAATCCACTAAAAACGGCAGTTGAGATTGATGTAAGAGAACAAACCACGGAACGAGTGGCGAGTGAGTCGTAGAAGTATAGAGCTGCTATTGCACCGTTGGGACGACACCTGAGGAAACACCTGCTAGGCGCCATCTGTTGCGAGGTAAAAAAACATGTATAGAAACACATTTTGTGTAGGAAACAAGAGGCTTTGTCACTTCAATACACAGCACGAAAAAGCTGAAAATATAATAGACAGATGTTAAAGAACAAAAAGGGCACAATACAGTGACTGGAACAATACACAAATAAACCGCATTTAGAAAACCTTATGACGACGTGTCGGTCCGTCTTGAACCATTTACAAGTTACACAGTCAAGAGAGTGTGTGAGACTGTATGTGTGAGTGAGGAGGAAAAAGAAGAAGTGGTAGTGGTAATCATGGTAGTGGAAGTAGTAGTAGAAAGAAGGGGGAGTAGGTTATGCCACGAAAGATAGAAAGGGGAGCGAAGGGTGGCAATAGTAGTAGTAGTAATAGAAAAGGTAGAAGGTAGAAGCAGTAATAGTAGTAAAGGAATGGTAGACAGAGGTTAGGTGGAGTCAGGTCCCGTGAGGTCAGGTAGAGACGCTGGTGCATGGGTCACCTGATCGAGGTGCTTAGTGACTTAGTGTCACTAGGAGCCCTCACTTCTACTTCCTCTCTTGCTGGATCCCACAGAATTCTGAGACAGTGTCGGATACAGCAATCAAGGTTACAGTCACAGTGTTTACGATGAGAGTGATCAAAGGAAGGTGGTTAGGTGAAAAACAGTAAGGGTAAAGGATATAGGAAAACACTAGTTTGGCAGTAGAGTTGTGGATGATGGAACAAACTTCCGAGTAACGTTATTGAAGCTTAAACGTTGCGTTGCTTTAAAAACAGGTTAGACAAATACATGAGTGGGTGAGAGTTGGATCTGACTGGATTGGGCCAGTAGGTGACTTGCACGTGCCTAGCATGGGGTAGTAGGCCTGCCGCAGTGCTCCTTATGTTAATCAGAAAGGGAGAAAGTAAAGGATAAGAGGTGTTGAAGAGGGAAATCAGCCTTGAGTGAATGTACAGTCAGACATTGTTAGTTAAATCAACACTTACTGTAGTTAGATCAACATTTACCGTAGTTAGATCAACACTTACTGTAGTTAGATCAACACTTACTGTAGTTAGATCAACACTTACTGTAGTTACAGCCAGAAACTAAGTCAGGCAGCTTGAAGTTCTATTTTAAGACTGGATACCACCCAGCCAAGCTGTATTGGTCACCCCTAAGTGTTTCTCTGAGGCTGTGAAGATTAGTTTCTGCCTCGAGGGGCGAGTTTGTGGAGTACTACTCAACCTGGAGTGAACATACACTCATACAATTTTGGGTGTGCCATTGTACAACCTCGGTTGTGAACAAAATGTAAATCGATGCAAAGTTGTTTTTCAGACAGAGTGTTCAGTCTCATGCCGTCTAGACTGCCCAGTAATTCACCTTCGCTGCACAAATCTACAGCAGACCACTGACAGCCCAATAATTTAGCTCGCTCTGACACAAATCTACAACAGATCACTGACAGAGGAGTCCAGTTATTGCTGATTGTGAGACGGCCTCCTAGATATCTTGAATGTGAAGAGAGGACTTGTGTACACAAGAGCCTTGTGTGTACATAAGAATGTACGAGGAAACACATGTGAATGGGTGAGGAGAGAGACATATCTTGTGAATGTATGAAAGGGAGAGACAGACAGACAGACAGACAGACAGACAGACAGACAGACGGATATAAGAACATAAGAACATAAGAAAGGAGGAACACTGCAGCAGGCCTACTGGCCCATGCGAGGCAGGTCCAAATCTCCCACCGACTTAAGCCAATGCCCCGACCCATCCAGGTCAGGTTACATTCACTTAAGGAAGGAGCACGGCATCTGACCTAGTAGCACAAACTAGTCAGGTCCAACTCACACCCACCCGCACCCACTCATATATTTATCCAGCCTATTTTTAAAACTACACAACGTTTTAGCCTCTATAACTGTACTCGGGAGTTTGTTCCACTCATCGACAACTCTATTACCAAACCAATGCTTTCCTATATCCTTCCTGAATCTGAATTTATCCAACTTAAGCCATTGCTGCGAGTCCTGTAAATACTAGATATTTTTAGCACGCTATTTACATCACCTTTATTTATTCCTGTTTTCCATTTATACACCTCAATCATATCCCCCTAATTCTACGCCTTTCTAGAGAGTGCAGATTCAGGGCCCTCAGTCTATCCTCATAGGAAGATTTCTGATACATGGAATCAACTTAGTCATCCTCCTTTGTACGTTTTCCAGAGCATTTATATCCATTCTGTAATACGGTGACCAAAACTGTGCAGCATAATCTAGATGAGGCCTCACCAAGGATATATAGAGTTGAAGAACAACCTGAGGACTCCTATTATTTATGCTTCTTGATATGAAGCCAAGGATTCTGTTCGCTTTATTGCGAACACTTATGCACTGCTGTCTTGGTTTTAGATTACTGCTAACCAGAACTCCTAAATCCTTTTCGCAATCAGTAGTATTAAGATCTATATTATTTAGTTTATATGTGGCATGGTTATTGTCCTGTCCAATATTTAGAACTTTGCATTTATCTATATTAAACTGCATCTGCCACTTCTCCGACCACTGCATCAGTCTATTCAAATCTTCCTGGAGTGCTCTAATGTCCTCATTTGAATGAATTGGACGGCTATTTTGGTGTCATCGGCAAACTTGCTTATGTCGCTATTTATTCCCTCTCTATGTCGTTTATGTAGATTGTGAACAACAAGGGGCCCAATACTGACCCCTGTGGAACACCGCTTGTGACACTTCGGTTCAGAGAACCGACAAGTTGATAAATTAGACACATATGCAACACTTGGGTATCTTTATTTAGGAAACGTTTCGTCACACACTGGCTTCATCAGTCCATACAAAGGAGAATCGTGAAGAACAGGAGTTTGAGGTGGTCAGTCCCTCAACCTTGATCTTGGGATCTTAATACAGGGAATTCTTCACTTGCCCAACCCTTGGGCACGACCTACTTCCACATTGGACAAATGTCGGTATTGTATACCACTCTTGTACAAATGTGACACCACCTACGACTGCTGCACCTCTCCTGCCTACGGTATATAAGCTGTTTCCTAGCACATATGCTGTATTCTGTTCAAGATTAATGGACTGACAACATCGACTCAAGGTTGAGAGACTGACCACCTCAAACTCCTCCTGTTCTTCACGATTCTCCTTTGTATGGACTGATGAAGCCACTGTGTGGCGAAACGTTTCCTCAATAAGGATACCCAAGTGTTGCATATGTGTCTAATTTACCAAGAATAGAGGAAACAAAAACAAGATCAGAGTACAAGAGAAACTCAACTATTCAATAGAACGTAAGTCGAATGCGAGAGACCAGGGAGTGATAACGTCAGAAGACTCACTTTTAGGGAGCACAACAATGTTATTATTGTAACTGTAAGAAAAATGATAGTTTGGATAACTCGAACCTTCAAAACGAAGATATGCCAAGCCAACGATGACACTCTTCAGGTCAATCGTTCTCTCTAGGCTGGAATATTGTTGTTTACTAACGGCCTTCTTCAAGGTTGGCGAAATTTCTGAACTGGAAAATATACAGAGAACCTTCACAGCTCTTACACACTCAGTCAAGCATCTAAATTACTGAGAGCGCTTGAAGTCCCTAGAACTGTACTCCTTAGAACATAGGCGAGAAAGTTACCTCACAATTTACAAGTGGAAGATACTGGAGGGACTGGTCCCTAACCTGCACACCGAAATTATTTATGAAAACATGAGGCTTGGCAGACGGTGCAGGATATCATCAAGGAAAAACAGAGAAGCGATGAATATACTGAGAGAGGACTCAGTAAGTGTTAAGGGACCACGACTTTTCAACACCCTCCCGTCATGCATAAGGGGGATCACCAACAACTTCCCTAGGTGTCTTCAAGAGGGAACTCGACAGATTTCTTAAATCAATTTCTGAGTAACTGTCTTGTGGTGTATACGTTGTACTGCGGACGGTGGGCACTAACAGCTTGACAGATCAGGCTAGCAACCAGGAAGCCTGGTCTGGGATCGGGCCGCAGGGGTGGTGACTTGCAAAAGGTACTCTAGGCAGCCTCCAGGTAAGGGGAGAGAGATACATACAGTATCTTGTGTATAAACAGAGGAAATGTTGTTTTTATTGCCAGGAATGTCTGCATTGTTTATTCTGGACCCTATTTATAAATTGACAGTTTTTTAATTTTGTATGAAATTGGTCAAATTACCGATTTCTGATCCCTTTATTGGGTAGTTGAAATAGGTAAATGTAGGTTGATGCTACGTGTGGTGTGTATCGTGGCTGGCTCGCACCTGTTCACCTGAGCCCAGCTCTTGGCTCACCACCAGCCCTTACGTTAATCAGGTTTTATTTAAGAAGAAAGGCAGCTTCAGTGCCTTGGATTAAGAGCTCTTCGCCAGCATCATTGCCCCCCGTCCCCCTCTTGAAGGGTCCTAGACCAGAGTTGGTCAGCTGTCAGGATTTAACCTAGAATAATCAGGATTACTTCAGGCATACAGTGGAGGTTACCTGTGAAGGTTTATCCTAGTATATCCAGGATTACTTTAGTCATACAGTGGAGATCAGCTGTCAGGGTTTCACTTAGGATAACACAGTAACACGAAATAGCTAGTTTGTTATATTTCCAGAGACGTCAAATGAGCGCGTTGTGTCGACTGTATCCAGACCTTAGTTAATCTGTTTTGGTAAGAATGAGAGAAACAGACAGCCGCAGACATAGATGAATGAGAGCACTCACGTTATTGGTTAAAAGCCTTTCCGGCCCAACACAAGCGTCGGATTTCCACGGCCATTTTTGCAATAGCGTCGACCAGCCCAGCAAAACATGCGGGTCTACAAAGGCCAAATTGTATCGCCATTTTTCTCTCACTTCTAGTGTTGTTCTTTTAATACTCTGGACGTAAACAATAAACACGATGTTTACACTCTAGGAGGCACATGTCTCAGGTGACCAGGTGGACCGTAGCATTACTGCTCAGGGAAACACCAATGCCAGCAAATAAGGGTTAGCAACACCTTCCCCCCGTCCACCTATTAGTTAATGAGGTTTAAAGCCTATCGACTGCACTACGATCATTAAGGATGCATGTAAGCTTTGCATTACCTGACAAGAATACTTTAATCCTTATTTTAGGGATTAAATTGTCCCCAGTGTTCGTAAATTACGCAACCGGAAAATATATATTACCATTAAAATCTGTACAAAGTGTAAGGATGAGTTCAAAAGCAAAACAAGAGGTGTACTCTGTTTTCTCAATCATGGGAGGTGTCATCTGTCATGCAGGGGAGTGTCTGTCATGCAGGGGAGTGTCTGTCATGCAGGGGAGTGTCTGTCATGCAGGAGAGTGTCTGTCATGCAGGGGAGTGTCTGTCATGCAGGGGAGTGTCTGTCATGCAGGAGAGTGTCTGTCATGCAGGGAGTGTCTGTCATGCAGGGAGTGTCTGTCATGCAGGAGAGTGTCTGTCATGCAGGGAGTGTCTCATGCAGGGGAGTGTCTGTCATGCAGGGGAGTGTCTGTCATGCAGGGGAGTGTCTGTCATGCAGGGGAGTGTCTGTCATGCAGGAGAGTGTCTGTCATGCAGGGGAGTGTCTGTCATGCAGGGGAGTGTCTGTCATGCAGGAGAGTGTCTGTCATGCAGGGGAGTGTCTGTCATGCAGGGGAGTGTCTGTCATGCAGGGAGTGTCTGTCATGCAGGGAGTGTCTGTCATGCAGGGGAGTGTCTGTCATGCAGGGGAGTGTCTGTCATGCAGGGGAGTGTCTGTCATGCAGGGGAGTGTCTGTCATGCAGGGGAGTGTCTGTCAGCGCAAGTGACGATAGCGAAGAAGCAAAATAGTTTTGGATCCGTGAGAGGGACAGAGAACTGTGGAGGAACATAGCACACGTAGTAAACCATAATAATGAACATGAAAGAATATCTTTCATGGAGAATATATATATATATATATATATATATATATATATATATATATATATATATATATATATATATATATATATATATATATATATATATATATTGATGTGTCGCGCGCAGACAGGCGATCTTAACAATACAAGACAAGCCACGGGGGGGTGGAAATCTTTAACTCAAGTACTTTCACACTTCTCAGTGCGTCATCAGGAGCTATGCAATGTTGCAAGGTAACTACTGAAGGAGTGAGGGGAAGTTTTCCTCAGAGTAGAGCAGTGCAGGTTTGTCACCTGCCGCAGCCTCTCTCGGCAGGTGACCACAGCAAAACATGTTCCAATATTCTGAGAAAAAGACGGTGTCGCTTTCGTAAAGAATGTAAATATTTTCAGCCTGAGATGTGTCAGTCATAATTATGGACCAGGGAATGTTGCGATCTGAGCTGCCCAAAGGTCCATATAAAGAGAACACAACAAAGGAGGGAGAGAGATACATGATAATATATGCCTGGAAGATGTTGTGGGACCTAGTCCCAAATCTGTACACTGCCATAACAGCATACTAGCGTAAGAGATAATACAAGAAAGAAGGATCATTGCAGCAGGCCAACTGGTCCAAGCTAGGCAAGTATCTGTGGACCCAGATTAACACTATAAGATATCATAAACATTGCCGGAACAAGTGTAGAAGTTTTCAAGAGGAAATTGGATATGTACCTCCATCAGGTGCCAAACTAGGATGGATATGTGGGGCAGCGGGCCGCCAACAGTAACAGCCTGGTTGACCAGGCAAACATTGGATATGCCTGGTCTAAGGTTGGACCACAGGATTAGTAAAACTCATGAAAATCTTTAAAAAAATAAGAAAGAAGGAGCACTGCAACAAGCCTACTGGCACATGCGAGGCAAACTCAACTCACACCCACTCATATATTTATCTAACCTATTTTTAAAACTACACAAGGTTTTAGCTTCAGAGACGCTACTCAGGAGTTATTCCACTCGTCCACAACTCTATTACCAAACCAGTGCTTTTCTATATCTTTTCTGAATCTAATTTTTTTCAACTTGAAACCATTGCTGCGAGTCCTGTCTTTGTTAGATATTTTTTAGCACATTATTTATATTCCCTTTATTTATTCCTATTTTCCATTTATACACCTCAGTCATATTCCCCTTAATTCTACGTCTTTCTAGAGAGTGCAGATTCAGGGCCTCAGTCTATCCTCATAGGAAAGTTTTCTCATACATGGGATCATCTTTGTAGTGACGTGTACCTTGCTCAATGGTGACGTGTACCTTGCTCAATGGTGACGTGTACCTTGCTCAATGGTGACGTGTACCTTGCTCAATGGTGACGTGTACCTTGCTCAATGGTGACGTGTACCTTGCTCAATGGTGACGTGTACCTTGCTCAATGGTGACGTGTACCTTGCTCAATGGTGACGTGTACCTTGCTCAATGGTGACGTGTACCTTGCTCAATGGTGACGTGTACCTTACATTGTCAAGATGTGACTAGTGTGCTCTCGGTTCTTAGCTACCTGAGATTGTGATGATGGATTCCCCCAATTATGAGCAGCTATATCTTCAGCTTAAGGCAGAGTTAAGGAAATCAAGAAGAAAAATTTATCGACTGAAGGGTTTGTGCAAGGATTATTCCCGGAACAATGTCGTCTATGATCAGACCAACGAATGGATGTTTGTTGGAACTGAAGAGACGAAGCTGAAGCTGAAGGTCCAGGAGACTGCCGTGAAAACTAGCAACTCTTTTTTTTATTGTTATCAGATGAATGTGGATCGACTATCCAAGACCCTCCAACAAAGACCATTGCTAACTACATAGCAAAGCCAGCCAGTGAAGACATCCCAGCGAAGACCCTCTCTACAAAGACCATTGAGAATGTCATGAACACAGCCAATCAAGGAAAGAATATTGTTTTAGTTGGCAACAGTCAGGTTAAGTTTATGGATAGGGCGTTTTGTCTTAGAGATAGGAAGAGGAGGCAGAGGGTGTGTTTTCCTGAGGCTGTGATGGAGGATATTGTTAGCTGTCAGGATGACATCATGAGAGGTAATGGGAACAATCCTATTATTTGTTTCTGTGCTGGAGGCAATGATGTTGGCAGATGTAGGAGTGAAGACATGATTAGCAGGTATAGGTCAGGAATAGACATAATTAGGAGAAAGGGCGGGCACCCTGTGGTATGTGACATTTTGCCAAGGAGAGGAGTTGGAAATGAATGGTTGTCCAGGGGAATTGGTGTTAATTGCTGGCTGGACAAATACTGTAAGGAAAATGCAGTAACATTCATAGACAACTGGGACCTCTTCTAAGGCTGAAATGACATGTATGCCAGGGATGGGGTTCACTTATCTAGGTCTGGGGTGGGGGCCCTGGCCAATCCAGTAGAGGGAGCTGTTAGGGCTCTAAACTAGAAATAATGGTATGGAATTTTGTGGGAAAGCAACGAATTCTCAAGTGTAGCAATAGTGTGAGTTTTAGGTAAACCAGTTATAGGCAGAATGAGGTAGAGTTATTGGAGAATATTGGAAAGCCAGTGGCACTAGGTGACAAGTACAGTAATAGGGATAGTGGAGGAACAGAAATGAGCAGGAAGAGAAAAGAAAAGAGAGGATTTATATTATACAAATAGTCATAGTGCTAGAAATAAGATAGACGAGTTGAGATTACTTGCAAGTGCAGGTAACATTGATGTATTTGCCATAACTGAGATGTGGTTTAATAAAAACTGGGACATGCTTGCTGAATGTCACATTCAGGGTTTTAAATTGTTCCACGTAGACAGAAGTATCTGCAAGGTGGGTGAGGTGGCACTGTATGTCCGAGATCATGTGAACTGCTGCATAAAAACAGGTATAAAGTCTGAAATAACACATACAGAGTCTGGGTAGAATTGAGTACTGCACCAGAGACTGTTAAAGTGGCAGCTCGTGTCATTGAGGGAAAAGTGCTGTCTGATTTTTCTGATTTCTCCCCATTTATGCAATCTCTGTTGCCTATCTGTCAGCTACGTCTCTAGCCAGGAAAAAAATTCTTCTATTCCTTGTGCCTCGACTTTCCTCAATAGTGTTCGATGTGGAACTTTGTCAAAAGTCTTACTGTAGTTCATATACACAATATCATATTCATTAAAATGATCTACCTCCTCAAATACTTTAGTGAAAAAAGTTAGTAAGTTCATAAGGCAGGAACGCCTCTTTGTAAAACCATGCTGAGATTCATTAATCAATTTATGTCTTTCGAGGTGGCTACAAATAGCCTTGGCAATTATAGATTCCATCAATTTTCCCACTTATTGGTCTGTAGTTCGAAGCTAAGGACCTGTCACTTGCTTTGTAGATAGGTATCAAATTTGCCATTTTCCATTTATCTGGCACTATGCCAGTTTGTAGAGATATGTTGAAAAGACTAGCCAAAGGTTCACTAAGTTCCACCTTACATTACTTTAAAACCCTTGTGAACAGTTCATCAGGGTCTGGGGATTTGTTAGGTTTTAATTTATCTATTTGTCTGAGGACCATGTCACTAGTGACTTGGATCGTGCATAACTTGTCATCGTTCAATTCAGCATAATTTAATATTTCTGGAATTTCACTAGTATCTTTCTGCGTAAAAACTGAAATAAGTGTTAAAAATTCCATACATTTCCTTATCACTGTCGGTGAGCTGACCTGAGTGACTTTTGAGTAGGCCTATCTTTTCCCTAATCTTACTTCTGCATACCTGAAAAAAAATGGGTTACTCTTCGTATCCCTTGCGACTTTAACCTCATAATCTCTTTTTGCTTTTCTTATTCCCATTTTTATTTCATTCTTTGATTGAACATATTGATTTCTTTAGTGCCCCTCTCCTCGTTTAATTTGCTTGTAAATGCTTCTCTTTTGACTAATGAGGTGTTTTAATATATTGTTTATCCATTTTGGATCATTTTTGCTTGATCTAATTTTTCTATTTGGAACATAAGTTGTCTGTGCAGCTAGAACTATGCTCTGAAAATCGTCATATTAGCAACCATCACCATCTACCTGACCCATAGTCAGGTCATTCCAGTTCAACCCACCCAGGCAATTTCGCAGTCCTATGAAATCAGCCAAGCTGAAGTCAGGGACAGAGACTTGATTGTAGTTATTAGGGTAATTCCATGATATATTGAAACTGAGTGATTTGTGATCACTTTCCCCAAGCTCATCATTAACCTCAAGATTATTAATAAGTGATTCCTTGTTGGCAAGACTCAAGTCAAGTAGGTTATTTCCTCTAATTGGTTCTGTCACAAACTGTTTTAAAAAACAATCCTGAATCGTATCAAGAAAATACCTAGACTCCAGATTTTCTGTCACATTGCTCCAATCAATTTGTCTAAAGTCAAAAAAGTAAAGGTATACTACGTGCTCATGTATTGTGCACCCAGTGTCCATATATTGTGCACCCAGTGTCCATATATTGTGCACCCAGTGTCCATATATTGTGCACCCAGTGTCCATATATTGTGCACCCAGTGTCCATATATTGTGCACCCAGTGTCCATATATTGTGCACCCAGTGTTCATCATATATTTATTCTACACAGTTTTGACTTATTGCACATTTACATGCTTCTGACGTCACGTGCTGTGTCATACCCACTCTTGAAGCTGTGAAGTCTCTGCACCACTTCCTCAACGAGGTCATTCCTGGGTGCGTGTGTTTCAGGGAGGAAGAACATTAGGACATTCCTGGGTTGTGATGCTGCCAAAGCTGACAGACACTGGAGCCTGTACTTCCTGACCCATACACCCACCCACCCACCACTCGCAGAAACACCCACCCACCCACCACTCGCAGACCCACCCACCCACCCACCACTCGCAGAAACACCCACCCACCCCTTGCCAACCCCTCGCCCACCACAAGCACCTATCCAGCCTCCACACCCACTGCCCTTAACACCCCCCATATCCTCCCACCACCTACATCACAAACCACACCACCTACACCAACTACAACATCCTCCATCTGTTGTTCACCTCTGAACACTTGCACAGTTGTTTAGGCTGTCTGGACACTTGTACAATGTACTGTTGTTCAGGTTGTCTGAACATTTGTATAGTGTACTGTTGTTTAGGCTGACTGAACACTTGTACAGTGTACTGTTCAGGTTGTCTGTACACTTGTATAGTGTACTGTTCAGGTTGTCTGAATACTTGAGTGTGCTGTTGTTCAAGATGTCTGAACACTTGTACAGTTTACTCTTGTTCAGGTTGTCTGAACACTTGTACAGAGCATTATACATGGCGTAATGCTTGTTCTGGAGTGTAAAGAGAATCTCGAGGTTACTCACTAGTACTCATTCTTGAAGCTACCCGCTAGTACTCACCCATTCTTGAAGCTACCCGCTAGTACTCACCCATTCTTGAAGCTACCCGCTAGTACTCACCCATTCTTGAAGCTACCCGCTAGTACTCACCCATTCTTGAAGCTACCCGCTAGTACTCACCCATTCTTGAAGCTACCCGCTAGTACTCACCCATTCTTGAAGTTATATAAGAACATAAGACAGAAGGAACACTGCAGCAGGCCTACTGGCCCATGCGAGGCAGGTCCAAATCTCCCACCGGCTTAAGCCAATGCCCCGACCCATCCAGGTCAGGTTACATTCACTTAAGGAAGGAGCACGGCATCTGACCTAGTAGCACAAACTAGTCAGGTCCAACTCACACCCACCCGCACCCACTCATATATTTATCTAGCCTATTTTTAAAACTACACAACGTTTTAGCCTCTATAACTGTACTCGGGAGTTTGTTCCACTCATCGACAACTCTATTACCAAACCAATGCTTTCCTATATCCTTCCTGAATCTGAATTTATCCAACTTAAAGCCATTGCTGCGAGTCCTGTCAATACTAGATATTTTTAGCACGCTATTTACATCACCTTTATTTATTCCTGTTTTCCATTTATACACCTCAATCATATCCCCCCTAATTCTACGCCTTTCTAGAGAGTGCAGATTCAGGGCCCTCAGTCTATCCTCATAGGGAAGATTTCTGATACATGGAATCAACTTAGTCATCCTCCTTTGTACGTTTTCCAGAGCATTTATATCCATTCTGTAATACGGTGACCAAAACTGTGCAGCATAATCTAGATGAGGCCTAACCAAGGATATATAGAGTTGAAGAACAACCTGAGGACTCCTATTATTTATGCTTCTTGATATGAAGCCAAGGATTCTGTTCGCTTTATTGCGAACACTTATGCACTGCTGTCTTGGTTTTAGATTACTGCTAACCAGAACTCCTAAATCCTTTTCGCAATCAGTAGTATTAAGATCTACATTATTTAGTTTATATGTGGCATGGTTATTGTCCTGTCCAATATTTAGAACTTTGCATTTGTCTATATTAAACTGCATCTGCCACTTCTCCGACCACTGCATCAGTCTATTCAAATCATCCTGGAGTGCTCTAATGTCCTCATTTGAATGAATTGAAGGGCTTTTTTGATGTCATCGGCAAACTTGCTTATGTCGCTATTTATTCCCTCCTCTATGTCGTTTATGTAGATTGTGAACAACAAGGGGCCCAATACTGACCCCTGTGGAACACCGCTTGTGACACTTCCCCACTCTGATTTCTCCCCATTTATGCAAACTCTCTGCTGCCTATTTGTCAACCATGCCTCTATCCAGGAAAAAATTTCTCCTCCTATTCCGTGTGCCTTAATTTTCCCAATAGTCTCTGATGTGGGACTCTATCAAAAGCCTTACTGAAGTCCATATACACAATATCATATTCATTACCATGATCTACCTCCTCAAACACCTTAGTGAAAAAGTTATTAAATTTGTAAGGCAGGAACGCCCTTTTGTAAAACCGTGCTGAGATTCGTTGATTAATTTATGCTTTTCAAGATGGCTGCGAATTGCCTCGGCAATTATTGATTCCATAAATTTTCTCACTATGGAGGTTAGGCTTATTGGTCTATAGTTTGAAGCTAAGGACCTGTCACCTGCTTTGAAAATAGGTATTACATTTGCCATTTTCCACTTATTTGGCACCATGCCAGTTTGCAGTGATATGTTGAAAAGATTAGCCAACGGGTTGCTAAGCTCCTCTTTACATTCCTTTAGAACCCTTGCATACAGTTCATCAGGGCCTGGGGATTTGTTAGGTTTCAATTTATCTATTTGTCTAAGGACCATGTCACTTGTGACCCTAATCGTGCATAGTTTACTATCATCCTGTTCTACATAATTAATTATTTCTGGAATATCGCTAGTATCTTCCTGTGTAAAAACTGAGAGGAAGTAAGTGTTAAAAATTCTACACATTTCCTTATCACTGTCGGTGAGCTGACCTGAGTGACTTTTGAGTGGGCCTATCTTGTCCCTAATCTTACTTCTGTATACCTGAAAAAATCCTTTTGGGTTAGTCTTCGATTCTCTCGCAACTTTAACCTCATAGTCTCTTTTTGCTTTTCTTATTCCCTTTTTATTTCTCTCTTTAACTGAATATATTGATTACCTAATTGCCCTCTCCTCTTTTGATTCGCCTATATATGCCTCTCTTTTGACCAATGAGATGTTTTAATCTATTGTTCATCCATTTAGGATCATTTTTGTTTGATCTGATTTCCTATTAGGAACATAAGTTGTCTGAGCAGCTAGAACTATTCTCTGGAAAAGTCATATTGGCAATCACCACCTACCTGACCCACTGTCAGGTCATTCCAGTTCAGCCTACCCAGGTAATTTTTCAGTCCTATGAAATCAGCCAGGCGGAAGTCAGGGACAGAGACTTGATTGTCATTATTAGGGTAATTCCATGATATATTAAAACTGAGTGATTTGTGATCACTTTCCCCAAACTCATCATTAACCTCAAGATTATTAATTAGCGTTTCCCTGCTGGCAAGAACCAAGTCTAGCAGGTTATTTCCTCTAGTTGGTTCTGTCACCAACTGTTTCAAAAACAATCCTGAATCGTATCAAGAAAGTCACTTGACTCTAAATTTCCTGTCAAATTGCTCCAGTCAATTTGTCTAAAGTTGAAATCTCCCATTAGCACAACATTTTCATGTGTAGATGCCTTACGAATTTCATCCCATAGAAGTTTACTGCACTCCTATCAAGATTTGGGGGCCTGTAAATCACACCCAAAATAAGTTTTACACGGCCCTCAAGAAGCTGTAACCAAAGAGATTCAGTGGCTGACGCTTCTAATTTTATATCTTGTCTAACACAACACTTTAAATTGTCTCTGACGTACATCGCTACTCCACCACCCTTCCTGTTGACCCTATCAGTGTGGAATAATTTATAGCCTTGTATGTGACATTCAGAAGGCAACTCTCTATCTTTCAGATTGAGCCAGGTCTCTGTTATAGCAATAATATCTATGTTTCCTGCACTTGCAATTAATCTTAGCTCATCTATCTTATTTCTTACACTCCTGCTATTAGTATAGTAAACCTTAAGGGAGCTAGTCTCTTGTTTCCCCCTGCTGTCTCCCTTTGTTTGCTGTCCTGATCCATTGCCCTTATTTGTAACTTTATGATGAATGTCTTTTATACACTTACTGTTTTCAGCCCTAGTGTTGCAAACTGACTGTTCCCCACACACACCCATACCTCTATCATCTATCAGTTTAAAATACTAGGCATGTCAGCAATGGCCCTCTCAATCGAGTTGGCAAGTGCTTCCCCCCCTGTCCCAGAGAGATGTACCCCATCCCTTGCATACATATCATGTTTGCCATAAAAGTTGTCCCAGTTATCAATGAATGGGATTGCAAGTTCCTTGCAGTATCTGTCTAGCCAGCAATTTGCACCAATTGCCCTAGACAACCATTCATTTCCCACTCCCCTTCTAGGCAAGATGCTACATATGATTGGGACCCCTCCCTTGGACTTAATTAGCTCTATAGCTGACCTGTACTTATCTAGCAACTCTTCTCTCCTACCCTTCCCAATATCATTTCCACCAGCACTGAGACAGATAATGGGCTTGTTCCCATTACCTGACATGATATTATCTAACCTGTTGACTATGTCTCCAACACCAGCTCCAGGGAAGCACACCCTCTCGCCCTCTTATTCCTATTACAGAAAGCACGGTCCATATATCTTACCTGCGAGTCACCTACCACAAGAATTTGCTTACCTCTATTAGCAGTACTCTATTAGCAGTACTCACCCATTCTTGAAGTTACCCGCTAGTACTCACCCATTCTTGAAGCTACCCGCTAGTACTCACCCATTCTTGAAGCTACCCGCTAGTACTCACCCATTCTTGAAGCTACCCGCTAGTACTCACCCATTCTTGAAGCTACCCGCTAGTACTCACCCATTCTTGAAGCTACCCGCTAGTACTCACCCATTCTTGAAGCTACCCGCTAGTACTCACCCATTCTTGAAGCTACCCGCTAGTGTACGGGTTGTACTTATAACGGCTGCATCACGGCTGTTCACGTGATTTCCAACCTCTGCCCATGTGATCTGGCATCAGCCAATGATAGGCCTGCCTTTTGAATGCCTCAGCGCCAGGCGGCCTAGTGTTCAGTTACCACCCAGACTCAGTGCAGGACAGACGGACACAGGCATAGGCTCTCAGCTCCCATATATCCAACGCCTCATTAAACGCTACCAAAACCCAAGCTCATCGTCTGTTAATATTACCAAATCTATGCAAAGAACCCCACAACACACTAGTACTCACCCATTCTTGAAGTTACCCGCTAGTACTCACCCATTCTTGAAGTTACCCGCTAGTACACACCCATTCTTGAAGCTACCCGCTAGTACTCACCCATTCTTGAAGCTTCCCGCTAGTACTCACCCATTCTTGAAGCTACCCACAAGCACTCACCCATTCTTGAAGCTACCCACTAGCACTCACCCATTCTTGAAGCTACCCACTAGCACTCACCCATTCTTGAAGCTTCCCTCTAGTACTCATCCCATTCTTGAAGCTACCCACTAGCACTCACCCATTCTTGAAGCTTCCCTCTAGTACTCATCCCATTCTTGAAGCTACCCACTAGTACTCACCCATTTTTGAAGCTACCCACTAATACTCACCCATTCTTGAAGTCACTAGTATTCACCCATTCTTGAAGCTACCCACTATCACTCGTTCTTGAAGCTACCTACTAGTATTAACCTATTCTTGAAACTACCCACTAGCACTAACCCATTCTTGAAGTTAGTTACTAACACTAACCCATTTTTGAAACTACCCACTAGTACTAACCCATAACTAATACTAACCAATTCTTGAAGCTGCCCACTAGCACTCACCCATTCTTGAAACTACCCACTAGCACTCACCCATTCTTGAAGCTACCAACTAACACTCACCCATTCTTGAAACTACCCACTAGCACTCACCCATTCTTGAAGCTGCCCACTAGTACTCACCCATTTTTGAAGCTACCCTCTATCACTAACCCATTCTTGAAGTTAGTTACTAGCACTCACCATTCATGAAGCTACCCACTAGCACTCACCATTCTTGTAGCTACCCACTAGCACTCACAATTCTTGTAGCTACCCACTAGCACTCACCATTCATGAAGCTACCCACTAGCACTCACAATTCTTGTAGCTACCCACTAGCACTCACCATTCTTGTAGCTACCCACTAGCACTCACCCTTCTTGTAGCTACCCACTAGCACTCACCATTCTTGTAGCTACCCACTAGCACTCACAATTCTTGTAGCTACCTACTAGCACTCACCATTCTTGTAGCTACCCACTAGCACTCACCATTCTTGTAGCTACCCACTAGCACTCACAATTCTTGTAGCTACCCACTAGCACTCACCATTCTTGTAGCTACCCACTAGCACTCACCATTCTTGTAGCTACCAACTAGCACTCACCATTCTTGTAGCTACCCACTAGCACTCACCATTCTTGAAGCTGCCCACTAGCACTCTCCATTCTTGTAGTTACTAGCACTAACCCATTCTTGAAGCTACCCACTAGCACTCACCATTCTTGGAGTTACTAGCACTAACCCATTCTTGAAGCTACCCACTAACACTCGTCCAGTCTTGTAGTTACTAGCACTCATCCAGTTTTGTAGTTACTAGCACTCGTCCAGTCTTGTAGTTACTAGCACTCGTCCAGTCTTGTAGTTACTAGCACTCGTCCAGTCTTGTAGTTACTAGCACTCACCAGTCTTGTAGTTACTAGCACTCGTTCAGTCTTGTAGTTACTAGCACTCACCAGTCTTGTAGTTACTAGCACTCGTCCAGTCTTGTAGTTACTAGCACTCGTCCAGTCTTGTAGTTACTAGCACTCACCAGTCTTGTAGTTACTAGCACTCGTCCAGTCTTGTAGTTACTAGCACTCACCAGTCTTGTAGTTACTCTCACTCACCCAGTCTTGTAGTTACTAGCACTCACCAGTCTTGTAGTTACTAGCACTCACCCAGTCTTGTAGTTACTAGCACTCGTCCAGTCTTGTAGTTACTAGCACTCACCAGTCTTGTAGTTACTAGCACTCACCCAGTCTTGTAGTTACTAGCACTCACCTAGTCTTGTAGTTACTAGCACTCGTCCAGTCTTGTAGTTACTAGCTCTCACCAGTCTTGTAGTTACTAGCACTCACCAGTCTTGTAGTTACTAGCACTCACCCAGTCTTGTAGTTACTAGCACTCGTCCAGTCTTGTAGTTACTAGCACTCACCAGTCTTGTAGTTACTAGCACTCACCAGTCTTGTAGTTACTAGCACTTACCCAGTCTTGTAGTTACTAGCACTCGTCCAGTCTTGTAGTTACTAGCACTCACCAGTCTTGTAGTTACTAGCACTCACCAGTCTTGTAGTTACTAGCACTCACCAGTCTTGTAGTTACTAGCACTCACCAGTCTTGTAGTTACTAGCACTCACCCAGTCTTGTAGTTACTAGCACTCACCAGTCTTGTAGTTACTAGCACTCACCAGTCTTGTAGTTACTAGCACTCGTCCAGTTGTATTCTCTTCCATGATACTCGCCTGTGTGTTGTTGCGGGGGGGGGTTAGGTCTCTGCTCCTGGCCCCGCGCTTCTACTAACCGTGATTGCTATTTTATTTTATTTAAGAAAAGCGCCAAATCCGTGTGAGCCAGTCAGGTATCAAAGCAGTCAGGTATCAAAGCAGTCAGGTATCAAAGCAGTCAGGTATCAAAGCAGTCAGGTATCAAACCAGTCAGGTATCAAAGCAGTCAGGTATCAAAGCAGTCAGGTATCAAAGCAGTCAGGTATCAAAGCAGTCAGGTATCAAAGCAGTCAGGTATCAAAGCAGTCAGGTATCAAAGCAGTCAGGTATCAAAGCAGTCAGGTATCAAAACAGTCAGGTATCAAAGCAGTCAGGTATCAAAGCAGTCATGTATCAAAGCAGTCAGGTATCAAAGCAGTCAGGTATCAAAGCAGTCAGGTATCAAAGCAGTCAGGTATCAAAGCAGTCAGGTATCAAAGCAGTCAGGTATCAAAGCAGTCAGGTATCAAAGCAGTCAGGTATCAAAGCAGTCAGGTATCAAAGCAGTCAGGTATCAAAGTAGTCAGGTATCAAAGCAGTCAGGTATCAAAGCAGTCAGGTATCAAAGCAGTCAGGTATCAAAGCAGTCAGGTATAAAACCAGTCAGGTATCAAAGCAGTCAGGTATCAAAGCAGTCAGGTATCAAAGCAGTCAGGTATCAAAGCAGTCAGGTATCAAAGCAGTCGTATCAAAGCAGTCAGGTATCAAAGCAGTCAGGTATCAAAGCAGTCAGGTATCAAAGCAGTCAGGTATCAAAACAGTCAGGTATCAAAGCAGTCAGGTATCAAAGCAGTCATGTATCAAAGCAGTCAGGTATCAAAGCAGTCAGGTATCAAAGCAGTCAGGTATCAAAGCAGTCAGGTATCAAAGCAGTCAGGTATCAAAGCAGTCAGGTATCAAAGCAGTCAGGTATCAAAGCAGTCAGGTATCAAAGCAGTCAGGTATCAAAGCAGTCAGGTATCAAAGCAGTCAGGTATCAAAGTAGTCAGGTATCAAAGCAGTCAGGTATCAAAGCAGTCAGGTATCAAAGCAGTCAGGTATCAAACCAGTCAGGTATCAAAGCAGTCAGGTATCAAAGCAGTCAGGTATCAAAGCAGTCAGGTATCAAAGCAGTCAGGTATCAAAGCAGTCAGGTATCAAAGCAGTCAGGTATCAAACCAGTCAGGTATCAAAGCAGTCAGGTATCAAAGCAGTCAGGTATCAAAGCAGTCAGGTATCAAAGCAGTCAGGTATCAAAGCAGTCAGGTATCAAAGCAGTCAGGTATCAAAGCAGTCAGGTATCAAAGCAGTCAGGTATCAAAGCAGTCAGGTATCAAAGCAGTCAGGTATCAAAGCAGTCAGGTATCAAACCAGTCAGGTATCAAAGCAGTCAGGTATCAAAGCAGTCAGGTATCAAAGCAGTCAGGTATCAAAGCAGTCAGGTATCAAAGCAGTCAGGTATCAAAGCAGTCAGGTATC
Organism: Cherax destructor; assembly: GCA_009830355.1. NCBI lineage: Eukaryota > Metazoa > Arthropoda > Malacostraca > Decapoda > Parastacidae > Cherax > Cherax destructor. Next base: position 117,157 of record WNWK01003307.1, read on the forward strand.
AAAGCTAGTAAGAGCTTATCAAATGTAATAGTTAAACTTAACTATCTTGTTATAGACTTCCTGGGAATCAGGGCACCTTTGATAAGTTTCGAGAGTTTTTCTACTCCCAGAGCACGGCCTTAGACTAGACTGTTGCTGCTAGCGCCCGCTGCCCCACATCCATCACAGCCTGGTTGATCTGGCACCTGGTAAAGATAAATGTCCAGTTTTCTCTTGAAGACGTCTGCACTTGTTCTAGCAGGGTTTCTGATATCTTCTAGTAAGATGTTGAATACTCTGGGACCACGGATGTTGATAGTGTTCTCGTATTGTGCCCACAGCGCCCCTGCTTTTCACAGGGTTTATTTTGCACTTCCTCCTATATCTTTCATTCCAGTATGTTGCTATGGCAGTGTACAGATTCGAGTACTTTCCAGGTATATATTATTATGTATCTCGCCTCCGCTCCAGTGAGTACATATTTAGGACTTTAGGACGTTTCCAGTAATTTAAATGCTTTATAGGCTTTATGTAGGCCGTAAACGATCTTTGTATATATTCCATCTATAATATTCCCTGCACTGAACAGAGTCGTCAACTCTGAGGAATATTCCAAATGAAAGGGTACATGCGATTTAAAAAATGTCACCACTGGCTTTATTTACCTTGATTTGAAAGTTCTCATTATCTTCCCTGTCATCTTCCAGGCTGTTGTGACATTGGTCTTACTGTGTTCTTTGAAAGAAAGGTCAGCCGATATAATTATTCCCAGGTCTCTCATATATTCTTTTCTTTCTATTTGATGATCCTCTTAAGTTTTGTATGCAGTGTTCCTTTTGAGTTCTTCATTCTTTCCATACTTAAACAGCTGGAACTTATAGCCATTGAACGTCATGTTCTCCACTGCCCACTGTAATTTTTCAGTGTCTTCAACCTAGGTGACTTTTATGCTTATTTTAGTGTCATCTGCAAATGATACAAAACTGTGATGGGTGTTTTTATGTGTGTGCTATTGGGTAGGGGTTCCTTGATGAGTGATATGGGATGGAATGATATCTGTCAGCTCTGCAACAGTGGTTTATTGGGTAATCTGGTTGGTAGCTACTTGTCCCAATGTATATCTTGCCTCCTTTCGTACTAAGCAATGACTGATGTGGGGTGCTGCCAGGGCCAGCTGGTACACTAGTATAAATACTACTCAAGTATATATACTACTGACACTATAGGATAAGAAACAGCAGAGGTTCCAGGACTTTTACATCGTTGATGTAGGATTTTGCTCTGTTTACTACTACTCTCTGCATTCTGTGTTTTAGAAACCTGAAAATCCATCTGCCTACCTTTCCAGATCAAAGATGTTTGTTGCCACACTTAATTCGTTTAGTCTCATAGTTCAGCGTGTCAGTTCTGGAATCAGCCTAATTGCAAGCCCCTGTAATATCTCCAGCTTTTCATTATGCTATCTCAGTTAAAAGACTCTATGCAGTGTTGCGTATTTTGAGACAGGCCTGATATACGTAGTGTAGAATGTCTCTAAGGATTCATTATAGAGGTTTCTGGAGGCAATTCTAAGATAGGCTGGCCTCGCATTCGTTGCTGATGTCGTGAGATTTATCTGCGTCTCTGGCGATATGTTTGGAGTCAGTCTCAGGATGGTAGGGAAATGAAATGAACTGGATGGGAAATGATGGAGGCAGCGATATGCAGATTTAAGGACTCGATTATTCAGAAATCATTAAAGCCGGTTATCGCAGCTTATGGGAAGTGGTCAGGATTCAGGATTCGACCCCCGCAACCGTAAGTACATGATTATCAGTGAGTGTACACATACCCGGGAGGGAAGGAGAAGGAATGAGGTAAATAAGATTTTTAAGCTTTAGGGACGAGTTTATCGGGAAGTGTGACTCATCCAGTGGGTAAATATGCTTCCATAAAACATTATTGGGCCGCACTTCTCATTCAGCGAGTGAAGATACTGGGTTGTAGGAGCTAGGGAACGTGCTGAGGTAGGAATGGAAGGGGGTGGGGTAAGAGGAAGACTGGGAATGGGGTGAGCCTTGGTAAGGAGGAAACAGAGCAGAGGCAAGGGTAGGACGGGGAAGGGCATGGTGAACGCTCAGGATATAATCCCAACCTCACACCTCCAGTTATACTTCATGAAAATTCCAACATTGCTTTTGTTTGCCCAGACACCGCGTTGCCAGACGTGTCAAGGCTGTTTTTATTAATTTGCTTATTTGTGAATGGCCAAAAGGCTTAACAGGAGGGAATGTTTAGTAACGTTTATGAAAGGATTCAGAAAAACCAGTTAGTCAGACTTTGATAGGTTTCTTAAGAAGCAAGATCACCAACCACTTGGATTCCCAACAGTTGCACAATCCAAGGCAACATGGGTTCAGAGCAGGTCGCTCCTGCCTCTCAGTAGTAGTGGGATCATGGTGTAATAGCGCTCAAAATGTTTACTAAGGAATAACTTGAAAAGTAGGCAGATGTATCTTTTAACTTTCTAAACAATAAAACACAACGAGTAATAGTAAACAAAGTTAAGTCAAAGGCTGCTATAGTGAAAAGCTCTTTTCCACAAGGTACAATACTCGCCCCATACTTTAACTCATCATATCCGATATAGACGGAGATATAAACCATAGCATCGTATCTTCTTTTGCAGAGAGTGTCATCCACCCAGGATACTGAATATTTAAGCGGATATAAACTAAGTCTTCCAGTGGGCCGCAGAAAACAATTTGATATTTAATGAGGACAAATTTCAGTTACTCCGTTATGGAAAACTTGAGGAATTAAAAGCTAGACCAGAGTATAAAACAAATTCTAACCAATCAATAGACCACAACAGCAAGGAAAATGATTGGAAGGATAATGAGAACCTTCAAAACAAGGGATGGCAGCTAATGATGATCTTTAAGTCACTTGTTCTATCTAGGCAGGTATAAATCCAGTAAAGCACCTCAATTACTGGGAACATCTAAGTCCCTTGTGTAGTATTTTCCTTGGAGCGCAGGTGTTATCAAGCCTCAGATATTGTTCTGTGCTCGCAATGCCTTTCAAGACCGGAATGATAGCAGACTTAGAAATTATACAGAGGTTGTATACAGTTCGCGTAGAATAAGTGAAACATTTAAACTATTGGTAATACTTTAAAGCACTTGGGGTGTTCTCCCTGAAACAACAGAAACGAGAGAGATACTTAATAATATGTCCTTGGAAGATATTTGAGTGTCCAGTCTGCACACTGCCATAACTTACTGGCGTGACAGATATGATGAAAATTGTAGAATAAACACGATGAAAAGTAGGAGTGCCATAGGTACAGTTGAGAACAGTTTACCTGGAGAGAGTTTCGGGGGTCAACGCCCCCGCGGCCCGGTCTCTGACCAGGCCTATTAACGACAAAAATGGGAAATATCACCGGAACGAAGGTAAAACTTTTCAAAAGGAAACTGGACCAATATCTAATACATATTCCTTATCCGTCAGATTATGATGGTTACGTGAGCCTGTGCGCTGCTATTGTTAAGAGTCTGGTTGACCAGACGGTCACCTGGGAAACCTGGCTTGAGGCCGGGCTGCCAGGGCAGAGGAACAATTGAAACCAGTCACAGGTATGTTAAAAAACATACCACGGGTGGCGATAGAACCCGCGATCAGAGAGTCGCAAAACTCCAGACCGACGTGTTAGCCACTGGGTCAGCTGGCTACAATAATATTCATCCTAGGTATATTTATACACCATAAGAAGGTTAGCATAGGCACCACTGTGACCACAAATGAAAGTTTTTACAGACGAATCTCCCGCTAGCATGGCCGTGACGAACTCTATGGTGCATAAATATACCTAGTTGGATGAATCTTATTGTAGCCAGCTGGCCCAGTGGCTAACACGTCGGTCTGGAGTTTTATGACTGATCGCGGGTTCTATCCCCGCCAGTGGTATGGTTTGTTTGCAATTGTGTCATTACGATTTCGTGAGTCACAAGTATGTTACTAAATATGCGTTCCACAGGCTTACGTAATTTATTTTTGAAATGCTGGAAATACTTTTAAATTAACTCCAGAAATCGTATAGGAAAAACGAAGATTGTAAACAGAGGATAGTTCATTATTAGCATGACTAGATAGAGGGCAGTGTATTATTAAGTTGCAGCAGGTCTGATGTCTTACAGTAGAAGATTCTTGACGATATGATCACCAGCAGAACTAGAGCTGCTTGTAGTAACAAGGACTACCACGGGTCCACAACTTAAAAGCTAAAGCACAAATGAAGGTGTCCCAATGTAGACATTTATGTCCTTTTCTCTCTTGAAAATGAAAAGGAAAATGTTTATTTCTTTGCAAAGCTTACAATGTCTGATTTACATATTATAAAATATTAATTACAAAGAAAGCAACTAGTATGCCTAGGCATTTGAGAGGGTGGCGAGGAGGGAAGTGAGGATAAAGTAGGTGGGAGGTGAGGAAGGTAGGAAGACAGGGAGGCAAAAGGTGAGGGAGGGGAAAAGGGTATGTATTTAGAAGAAAAGATGAGGGAGGTCGAAGAAGGGAGAGGGGAGAAAGAGTAGTCACGTGGTTTAGGTTTTTAGGGCTGGGGAGCAAGGGGGAGGAGTCGTTTATGGAGGTTATGGACGCCAGGGGGGCAGGGGGTTGAGGAGAGACCCCTCAGTGAGAAGAGGGAACGAACACGTGGTAATACCTCCCTCAGGCGGCGGCCGTAGCTGCTGTTGTTTTTGTTGTTGTTTGAGATGGTGGTTATTAGGTTGGTATGGGTAATGCTGGTGAGGGTACCGTGGGGGGGGGGGTAATCGGGTTGGTAATCTTAGGGAAGAGGAGTGCTTTGAAATGGGTATGTTGTTTAGGGTAGCGGTGGTGGTGACATTGTTGGAGTGAAACGGTCTTGTTGGAGATAAGTGGAGATTAGTGAGGAAGAGAAGGAGAGCAGTGTGAGAGGTGAAGGTGTGAGGGAGAGATTATATTTAACAATCATTACGTGCAAGGCATCAATATCCTTTACCCAACATTGGGATACCTCCTACAAAGCAGGAGAAGGTCCTTAGCTTCGAACTGTAGACCAATAAGCCTAACCTCCATAGCGGAAAAAATTATGGACTTGATAATTGCCGAGGCAATTCGTAGCCATCTTGAAAGGCGTAAATTGATTAATGAACCTCAACACGGTTTTACAAAGGGGCGTTCCTGCCTTACGAATCTTCTATTTTTTTTCACTAAGATATTTGAGGAGGTAGATCATGGTAATGAATATGATATTGTGTATATGGACTTCAATAAGGCTTTTGATAGAGTTCCACATCGGAGACTAGTGAGGAAAATTAAGGCACACGGAATAGGAGGAGAAATTTTTTCCTGGATAGACGCATGGTTGACAAATAAGCAACAGAGTTTGCATAAATGGGGAAAAATTCTTGTTCACAATTTACATAAACGACATAGGTGAAGGAATAACAGCGGCATAAACAAGTTTGCCGATGACACCAAAATAGGCCGTCGAATTCATTCTGACGAGGACATTAGAGCACTCCAGGATGATCTGAAGAGACTGATGCAGTGGTCGGAAAAGTGGCAAATACAGTTTAATATAGACAGATGCAAAGTTCTAAACGTTGGACAGGAAAATAACCATGGCACATATAAAGTAAGTAATGTAGATTTTAATATTACTGATTGCGAAAAAGATTTTGGAGTTCTTGTTAGCAGTAATCTAAAACCAAGACAACAGTGCATAAGTGTTCGCAATAAAGCGAATAGAATTCTTGCCTTCATATCAAGAAGTATAAATAATAGAAGTCCTCAGGTTGTTTTTCAACTCTATATATTCTGGTCACTGTATTACAGAATGGATATAAATACTCTGGAAAACGTACAAAGGAGAATGACAAAATTGATCCCATGTATCAGAAATCTTTTTTATGAGGATAGACTGAGGGCCCTGAATCTGCACTCTCTAGAAAGGCGTAGAATGAGGGGGGATATGATTGAGGTGTATAAATGGAAAACAGGAATAAATATAGGGATGTAAATAACGTGCTAAAAATATCTAACCAAGACAGGACTCGCAGCAATGGTTTTAAGCTGGAAAAAATTAGGTTCAAAAAGGATATAGGACAGCATTGCTTTGGTAATAGAGTTGTGGATGAGTGAAACAAACTCAGAACCGTTAGTTTGCGCTAATGGGTCTGATGTGAGGACTCCATCCTTCTTAAGTCAATGTGACTTGGACCTGACAGGCTTCAGCTTGGGCCAGTAAGTGACTTGGACCTGCTTAGCATGGGCTAGTAGGCCTGCAGCAGTGCTCCTTCTTTATGTTTGCCCGGGGTATGACCTCCATTAAGTCTGCCCGGGGTATAACCTCCAGCAAGTCAGGAGTCTCTAACACCTATGTGTAGCATTTTCTACCAGAAGACTGCCTGCTGCCTCTTCCAGGTGGCAGAGGCAGCAGGGGTGTAAGGAAAACGTACCCATACGTTTCGCCCGGGGTTCGAACACGGCACCTATGGATTGAATTAACGGGTCTCTGCACTATGTTACTTTGGCTGGCACTGCGACAGGATATGAGGGAAGGAGAGTGATACGGAGGGAAAAGAGGTGGTGAGGTTGGTAGGGGAGGTGATGATGGTAGGGGAGGTGATGATGGTAGGGGAGGTGGTGATGGTAGTGGAGGTGATGATGGTAGGGTAGGAGGTGATGGTAGTGGAGGTGATGATGGTAGGGTAGGAGGTGATGGTAGTGGAGGTGATGATGGTAGGGGAGGTAGTGATGGTAGTGGAGATGATGATGGTAGGGGAAGTGGTGATGGTAGTGGAGGTGATGATGGTAGGGGAGGAGGTGATGGTAGTGGAGGTGATGATGGTAGGGGAGGTGGTGATGGTAGTGGAGGTGATGATGGTAGGGGAGGTAGTGATGGTAGTGGAGATGATGATGGTAGGGGAAGTGGTGATGGTAGTGGAGGTGATGATGGTAGGGGAGGAGGTGATGGTAGTGGAGGTGATGATGGTAGGGTAGGAGGTGATGGTAGTGGAGGTGATGATGGTAGGGTAGGAGGTGATGGTAGTGGAGGTGATGATGGTAGGGTAGGAGGTGATGGTAGTGGAGGTGATGATGGTAGGGGAGGTAGTGATGGTAGTGGAGGTGATGATGGTAGGGGAGGAGGTGATGGTAGTGGAGGTGATGATGGTAGGGGAGGTGGTGATGGTAGTGGAGGTGATGATGGTAGGGGAGGTAGTGATGGTAGTGGAGATGATGATGGTAGGGGAAGTGGTGATGGTAGTGGAGGTGATGATGGTAGGGGAGGAGGTGATGGTAGTGGAGGTGATGATGGTAGGGGAGGTAGTGATGGTAGTGGAGATGATGATGGTAGGGGAGGTGGTGATGGTAGTGGAGGTGATGATGGTAGGGGAGGAGGTGATGGTAGTGGAGGTGATGATGGTAGGGGAGGTAGTGATGGTAGTGGAGGTGATGATGGTAGGGGAGGTGATGATGGTAGGGGAAGTGGTGATGGTAGGGGAGGGTTGTGTTGTGACACTGATACTCTGAGCACAGTACCACTGTCCCTGACTGATGCCAACTGCTGGTAACGCTCCTGTCATACTACTGTGTTTTACCGATGACTTACTGTGTTTTACCAGTGAACTACCGTGATTTACTCGGTGTAAAGAGGTGCCCAGCCCTAGAGAGGTAAGAGGAGAAGTAAGATGAAGAGGAAGAAGAGGAAGCGGGTAGGGAAAGCGACGGGCGTTAGGAAGAGGAGAAAAGCCCAAAGATAAAGGAAGAAAATCGATGTAAAGAGGAACAGGAGAAGAAACAGGAGAATGAGGAAGTGACAAGAGGAGAGTGAAGAGGAGCTAGCTGAAGCAGGAGAAAGAGGAAGAGGAAAAGAGAAGAAAAGTGCCAAGAAGTGTCAGCTCCTCCGCCCATTCATTTGACACCAAGAAGAAACGCCAGTGGAGGCCGCGGCCATGTGGGGGGGAGGAGGTGGTGGGGGAGACACGTGCGGGAAGAGAGGGAGGGAAGACGTAGGAAATGGTGGGTCTTGCTGGGGACGCTCCTGGAGGTACTTTGGGCATGCCACACGTGTCATGGGGAGAGGGGGAGAAGTAAGGTAGGGGGGATGAGGGTACACGATGCTCATTTGGGCGAAAGAGGTAGGGGGTAATTGAGGCGATGGGGAGTGAGAGAGCCCAGGATAGGGAGTGAGGCTAAGGGGGTAATAGTTGCAGATTGATGATTAAGACACGTGGAACAGTTGGGAACGATATTGTTCCAAACCATGGAGCTGAACTCTTCTCTGTGTTGAGGGACTGACCACCTCATATACTTTTTCTCCAAGGTTGATGGACTGATTACATACCTGCCTGGAGTCTACCTGGAGGGTATTCCGGGGATCAACGCCCCTGCGACCCGGTCCATGACCAGGCCTCCCGGTGGATCAGGGCTTAATCAACTAGACTGTTACTGTTAAGTAAAAGGACACAAATGCAACTAATGTGACATTTTATTGTGGCAACGTTTCGCTCTCCAGGAGCTTTCTCAAGCCGTTACAAGCGATACATGGACACAGTGGGCTATTATATACTCTCAAAGTGAGGTGAAATAATAGTGGTGGTCGAGGTAGTAGTGATATAAGTAGTAGTAGTAGTAGTAATACATATTGATTGTTCTACCTTTTGTGTCCTTTTACTTAACATTGTCGGTAATTCTACCAATATTATTACATATAGACTGTTACTGCTGGCCGCAAGTTGTCCAACGTACGAACCACAGCCCGGCTGATCCGGCACCGACTTAAAATATCTGTCCAGCTCCCTCTTGAAGGCAGCCAGGGGTAATTCACCTTATGGGCCCCGGACACTTATTGCGTTTTCTCTTAGTGTACTGATGGCGCCCCTACATCATCTTCATTTCACTACTATTCCTCCTGCCTCCGTATTTGACTGAAGAAGCCTACTGTGTGGGCGAAACGTTTCAACAACAATAAAGATACCCGACTGTTGTACATGTGTCTTAATCAACTTGTTGGTATTTTTTACCATAATAGTTGGAAGTATTTCAACATGTGTATATATACAGTGCATGGTGGCAGAATTTATAGTCACGTCCTGGAGAAGTATTCAGCAGTGTCGTCACCAGCAATACCTTTGACAAGTTTCCAGAGTTTTCCTCTTACCGCAACCCGGATCTGGTCCAGCTTGTCTGGTACTTGTCTGGTCAACCAGGCTGTTGCTGCTGGCGGCCCGCTGACCCAAGTATCACAGTCTGCTTGATTTGGCACTTACCCAGAGTCGCTTTCGGAGGTCGCCGCCCCAGCGGCCGGTCCAAGACCCGGTCTGGTTGTTGACATGATCAACCAGGCTGTTGGTGCTACCTTACTCGCGTTATTTTGAAGTCAGGTCAGTTGGTGATGCCGCACATATAAACAAAGTCGTTGCGGTTGGACTTGAGTGGGATTGGCACATGAGTTAATAGGGTTTTCAAAGCTTATTCCTTGGGTAACATTGAAAATGGGTTGGGTAAATATTTTTGTTAGTGGGTGTGGGTTCGAGAAAGACCTACTTAGTATGGCCCAGTAGACCTACTTAGTATGGCCCAGTAGACCTACTTAGTATGGCCCAGTAGACCTACTTAGTATGACCCAGTAGACCTACTTAGTATGGCCCAGTACACCTACTTAGTATGACCCAGTAGACCTACTTAGTATGGCCCAGTAGACCTGCTGCAGTGTTCCTACTTTATGTTCTTACGAGAGTGTCAGTCAGGTTTGTTCCACTGAAAGAGAAGCTGCTGAGGTTAACGTACAGCAGCTGTGAGTTCAGGTATGTCGTCTTTGGCAAGATTGATTGTTTCTTCTTGGAGCTCAAGAAGGAGTTTTCCAAGTGTCCTTCATATGTTTACTTTTGTTTCGTTAAATTTCTTTAGGTGTTAACTTGTTTGGGACTTATGAGAAGTGTTGCTTTGTGTGTTTTGGTCAGCACTTTATGAATTAGTGTTAATATACAGGATGTACTTTAATACCTGTTTTAAAGAGAAAAGTGTTCTTGTCTGCTCTGAAGAGATTACATACAGCCTTAATTATTCTAGTGTAGTCGATAGACTTTAAACCCCATTAACCAATGAACTTTTTAACACATAACTTGACAATACATTAAGTATTTAGTGTGTGATGGCAAGAAGAAATTATTATTTTCACAAAAATGCCCTAAACCCACGTGAGTTATAATTATTCATCAGGAAACAATGTGTGTAATAAAAGATGATTTAATTATCAGTTAAGTTGCTTGTTCCTTTATTGTGTTGTACACTGTACAGCTACCATGAACAGTTAGTCTCTTACAATGGTCATCACCTCCTTTATTAGTTCATTGTGTAGTTTTATTGCTTTCTGCTTGAGTTTTGGTTATGTGTGTAATAAGTAAGGTTGGGCAGTGGTCCGTTGGTCTCAACGGTCGTTATGGTCTCTTTTAGTGGGGCTGGTCTCTTGGGTCTAGCCCAGTAGATGTCACACTGATCCTCTCAATACTGTTGCTTAGTTACTACTGCTACTTTACTAATACTATTGGTGGGATAGTTACAATGACCCCAGTGGAAATAAGTTACTGATTTTTTTGAAGAGTTGTCTTAGGTAATTTACACATGTCACTATGTAAGACGATTGTAAACATATAAAACTTTAATTTGTACTTCAATGAACTTGCTATGACTACATATACTGTTATTATTGTTACTGTTGCTAATAGTAACGGTGCTTGGACTACTGTTGCTACTTCAGGTGCTGTACTACTTTTGTTGGTTCTCTTATTGTTGCTGTTGTCTTTGCTAGGATTGCGGAGACAAGGAGAATGGTGAACCCAAAATAGCTTAATTGGTGTTACGGGCGGCTGGGTGAGACAGGAGGGAGGCAGAGGGCAGGGTGAGGGAGGGAAGGCAGGGTGAGGGAGGGAAGGAAGAGAAGGCAGGGTGAGGGAGGGAAGGAAGAGAAGGCAGGGTGAGGGAGGGAAGGAAGAGAAGACAGAGTGAGGGAGGGAAGGAAGAGAAGGCAGGGTGAGGGAGGGAAGGAAGAGAAGGCAGGGTGAGGGAGGGAAGGAAGAGAAGGCAGGGTGAGGGAGGGAAGGAAGAGAAGGCAGAGTGAGGGAGGGAAGGAATAGAAGGCAAGGTGAGGGAGGGAAGGAAGAGAAGGCAGGGTGAGTGAGGGAAGGAAGAGAAGGCAGGGTGAGGGAGGGAAGGAAGAGAAGGCAGAGTGAGGGAGGGAAGGAAGAGAAGGCAGGGTGAGGGAGGGAAGGAAGAGAAGGCAGGGTGAGGGAGGGAAGGAAGAGAAGGCAGGGTGAGGGAGGGAAGGAAGAGAAGGCAGGGTGAGGGAGGGAAGGAAGAGAAGGCAGGGTGAGGGAGGAAGGAAGAGAAGGCAGGGTGAGGGAGGGAAGGAAGAGAAGGCAGGGTGTGGGAGGGAAGTAAGGGAAGGCAGGGTGAGGGAGGGAAGGAAGAGGGCAGGGTGAGGGAGGGAAGGAAGAGAAGGCAGGGTGAGGGAGGGAAGGAAGAGGGCAGGGTGAGGGAGGGAAGGAAGAGAAGGCAGGGTGAGGGAGGGAAAAGAGGATAAGTTAAGGGAGGGAATTTGATACAGGAAGAGATGGAAAGTCGGGTAGGGAGGGTAATGAGTGTGGGGGTGAAGAAGAGAGGATGATGAAGGAATGGTGGGGAGGGTAGAGGGAAGGATGTGATGATGGAAGAGTAGAGGGGAAGATGTGATGATGGAAGAGTAGAGGGGAAGATGTGATGATGGAAGAGTAGAGGGGAAGATGTGATGATGGAAGAGTAGAGGGGAAGATGTGATGATGGAAGAGTAGAGGGGAAGATGTGATGATGGAAGAGTAGAGGGGAAGATGTGATGATGGAAGAGTAGAGGGGAAGATGTGATGATGGAAGAGTAGAGGGGAAGATGTGATGATGGAAGAGTAGAGGGGAAGATGTGATGATGGAAGAGTAGAGGGGAAGATGATGAGGATTACCATGAGATTGCTTGAAGTCACTTACGGAGGTCTTAGCTCCCGTGGCCTGACCCAAGATCAGGCCTCCTAGCCTGATTGATCAAGCTGTTGGTGCCCGCAGTCCAACGTATTCACCACAGCCCGGCTGATCAGGAACTGCTTTGAGAAATTTGTCGAGTTCCCTCTTGAAGACAGCCAGGATTTGCTGGTAATCCCCCTTATGCATAAAGGGAGGGTGTTGAAAATTCTTGGTCCCTTTGCACTTATCAATTCTCTCATCGTTTCCTTGATTTTCAGCGGAGGTGAGTTGCACCGTGTGCCAAGCCTCTTGTGTTTATAAGTAGTAATTTCGGTGTGCAGGTTTGATACCAACCCCTCCAGTATCTTCCAGGTGTAGATTATCATGTATCTTTCAGGCCTACGTTCTAAGGAATACAGTTCTACGAGTAATTTAGGTACTTGACTGAGTTTATGCGAACTATGAAGGTTCTTTGTACATTTTCCATCTCAGTAATTTCACCTGCCTTGAAGGGGCTGTTAGTAACAGCAGTATCTCAGCCTAGAGAGAACCAGTCACCTGAAGAGTGTCATTATTGGCTTAGCATCTCTTGTTATTCAAACTATAAGTTTTTCTTGCAGTTGCGATAACATTGTTGTGCTCCCTGAACGTGAGATCTGACATTATCACTCCCAGGTCTCACATTTGACGTACGTTCTGTTGAGTGGTTCAGGTTTGTCTTGTACTCCGATCTTCATATTATTTTCGCCATTCTTCCCTGACGTAGTAACCGAAATTTGTCCTCGTTGAGCATCATATTGTTGTCAATGGCCCACTGGAAGACTTGGTTTATATCAACTTGGAGACTCACTGTCGCCTGTGGATGCCATTGTCATACCTAGTATCGTCTGCAAAGGATGATACAGTGCTATAATTTATATCCGTGTCTATGTCAGAAATGAAAATGAAGAGAAGTGCCTATTATCCTTTGGATTCTGTTAGGAAGTTAAATATCTATCCGCCCATCTCCGTTTCCGTTGTTGCCTGTTTATTCTGTCGCCTCTGATAGTTATAACCTAGGATCCATATTTCGTTGTCAAAGTGATCCTTTATGTGGGTCTCTGTGAAAGCTGCAAACATTGCATTTGACTTTGTGAGCAGCCCACTGATGAAAGGTATTTTGTTGTTTGTTGATGGCTTTAGACCCTATATATTTGTGAAGATAAATATTGTTGTATTGATGGTATATAGGAGGGCTTTGTTTGCCGGCACTAATATCTGTTGTTCTGGAGTGGGGGTCACTCACTGTGCCTCCACTCCATTAGTGATCCGAGGTGGTGTAATATTTGTCATTTCTTGCCAGCTTTTTTTTTTCTTCCTGGCACTATAAAATCTGTGGAGTGGTTGTAACTATCATGGGTTTGTCTGAGTGATCTGTATATTCTTGTCCCCTTTAATTGGTGTGCCTGACAGTATGTGTTGTAGCATTGTCTTTCATGGACTGAAGAGTAACATATTTCAGGGTGAAATAGTTTACAAGAAATAGTTTACATTCTCCTTTGTCACGTGGGCATGTCATTTTTTGGGTGGCAGAAAGTTCTTCATATATTATGCAGGTCAGCAGTGTCGCCTGTCTTGGTGACCATTAGTACATAACAATATTCACAACCTAGGGAATGGCCTGAGTATCATCAATGGTGGCGGTGGTTGGGGGGAAAGGATGAATGATACTTTAGCACCTGTGTCTTGTGCCATACCTAGTGCTGCAGCTGCATGTGAAGTCTTCCTGGTGTGTTCCACTTCACTGCTCCCACACTGAAGGTCTTTATGGCGTCCATATGACTTGTTTGTGTATTCAACTTCCGTCTGTGTCCCGTCTTTATGGTTCCTTGTATGTCAGTCTCTCTTACAATGTTTGTTCCAGAGGACATCTTGTATGTTACTACCATATCTCCTCTCATCCACTGGGGAGAGAGAGAGAGAGAGAGAGAGAGAGAGAGAGAGAGAGAGAGAGAGTGGGTGGGTGGGTGGGTGGGTGAGAGTTCTTGCTGGCTACCACCCTCAGTGTTAATATTGTAGCGTACTTACCTACGTCTGGGCGAGGTTAATGGGTAATAAAATTCTAAGTCACAATAATAAACATTAGTTCAATACTTCTTCCTCTACGCCCCACTTCTATATCATGACAGTGCTGCGAGTTTAGGAAAATGAGGTACCTTTACCTTTGAAGAGTTTCGAGAGTATCTACTCTCTGAGCCCGGCCATGGGCCAGGCTCGTCTGGTGCTTGCCTGGTCAACCAGGCTGTTGCTGCTGGAGGCCCGCTGCCCCACATATCCATCACAGCCTGGTTGATCTGGCACCTGGTGAAGATATTTGTCCAGTTTCCTCTTGAAGGCTTCTACACTGGTTCCAGCCGTGTTTCGGATATCTTCTGGTAAGATGTTGAATAGTCTGGGACCCCGGATGTTAATACAGTGCTCCCGTATTGTCCCCACCGCACCCCTGCTCCTCACTGGGTTTATTTTACACTTTCTCCCATATCTCTCACTCCAGTATGTTGTTATGGCAGTGTGCAGATTTGGGACCAGGCCCTCAAGTACTTTCCATGTATATATTATCATGTATCTCTCTCTCCTCCGCTCCAATGAGTACATGTTCAAGACTTGAAGGCGTTCCCAATAATTTAGATGTTTCAATGGCTCAATGTGAGCCGTAAACGATCTCTGGATTTGTTCCAGCTCTGCTATTTCTCCTGCCCTGAACGGGGCCGTCAGCACTGAGCAGTATTCTAAGTGAGGGAGCACTAGCGATTTGAATAGTGTCACCATCGGCATTATTTCCCTTGTTTTGAAAGTTCTCAATACCCACCCGGTCATCTTCCTGGCTGTTGTGATCTTTGTCTTGTTATGGTCTTTAAACGACAGATCAGCAGACATAATTATTCCCAAGTCCTTTACGTGTTCCTTTCGTTCTATGTGGTGACCCTCTTGCGTTTTGTATATAGTGTTCCTTTGAGTTCTTCATTTTTTCCATACCTAAGCAGCTGAAACTTATCACCATTGAACGTCATGTTGTTCTCCACTGCCCATTGGAAGACCCTGCTTATGTCCTCCTGTAATTTTTCAGTGTCCTCTACCGTAGTGACTTTCATGCTTATTTTAGTGTCATCTGCAAATGATGATACAAAAGTGTGCTGGGTGTTTTTATCTATGTCTGCTATGAGGATGAGAAACAGCAGAGGTGCCAGGACAGTGCCTTGGGGCACTGAGCTTTTGACCTCGCTGATGCTGGATCTTGCCCTGTTCACATTTAGTTTCATCATTGTGTATATACCAAAGTGCCAATAATACTTGTAACCAAGCTTAATTAAGCCTGGCTACTACAGGTGTCAAGACCACACTGCAGGTGCCTCTGTGACTGTGCTTATCATACAGACTCGCCCTTCTGCTTTCCAGTCACATTGAAATTCATCATTTACTTCTCTCCTAATATTATTTATAATATTTGACGCAAACATGCTAAGTAATATACGACTTCTTTCAAAGTATTTGCTTTGAATGATTTATAAATCTTACAGAAATAATATCCAGGCGATAACAATAGAGAATTATGGCGATGTTACTGACCAACTTCTTATCTTCTTTTTTTAGGTCAAGATACTGGTATAAGAAGAGGGGGGGTATATTTTTGGGGTGAGGTAGTACACAGAGGGGAACGGAGGAGGAGGAGGACAACTGTGACCCAGCTTCCATTCCCTTTCCCAGGGAGGTTGGAGGTGGTGCATAGTTATGACTGTTGAGGTGGATCAAATATGACTTGTAATTTAGTATTGTATGACTATGAACTGTAGAGTATTGCTGTTATGGTGGTATGTTTACCCACAGGATGACTTCCGCTGCCCAGTAAACTCTCTCTTTGGGACAAAACCTTATTTCTCCGCTATTCTTACATATGTATGTTGATACACATGTTCGCCAGACTTGACAGGGTAAATTGCCTTGTAGTGTGGTGAGCCAGACGAATCTCAGCCAACATTCCCTGGCTGTTGGTACTGTAAACACCAGGAGACTGACGGATTCAGTGCTACACTGACAACCATACACTGACAATTAACAACACTGCCTAAGCAAGAGCTTGGTGCGGATTTCAGTCAAAACTCTACCTACCTGGAGGGCATTCTGGGGATTAACGCCCTCGCGGCCCGGTCCACGACCAGTCCTCCCGGTGGATTAGGGCCTGATCAACGAGGCTGTTACTGCTGGCCACACGTAGTCAAACGTACGAACCACAGCCCAGCTGATCCGGCACCGACTTTAGGTATCTGTCCAGTTCCCTCTTGAAGACAACCAGGGGTCTATAGGTAATGCCCCTTATGGCTGGTGGGAGGCTGTTGAACAGTCTTGGGCCCCGGACACAATGTGTTTTCTCTTAGTGTACCAGTGGCGCCCCTACTTTTCACTGGGGGTATGTTGTATCGTCTGCCAAATCTTTTTTGCTTTCGTAGGGAGTGATTTCTGTGTGCAGATTAGGAACCAGTCCCTCCAGAATCTTCCAGGCGTAGATTATGATATATCTTTCTCGCCTGCACTCCAGTGAGTACAAATCAAGTGCTTCCAGGCGTTCCCAGTAGTTAACGTGTTTGATGTAACTTATACGTGCAGTAAAGGTTCTCTGTACATTCTCTAGATCTGCAATTTCACCTGCCTTGAATGGGGATGTTAATGTACAGCAGTATTCCTGCCTAGAGAGAACAAGTGATTTAAAAAGGATCATCATTGGCTTAGCATCTCTTGTCTTGAATGTTCTCATTATCCATCCCATCAGTTTCCTCGCAGATGTGATAGTGGCATTGTTGTGGTCCTTGAAGGTGAGATCTTCAGACATTACCACACCCAGGTTCTTCACAGTACTTTTCCGCTCTATTGTGTGATTAGAGCTTGTAGTATACTCAGTCCTAGCTATTATTTCCTCCAGTTTTCCATAACGGAGTAGTTGAAATTTGTCTTCATTGAACATATTGTTCTCCGTTGCCCATTGGAAAACTTGGTTTATATCTTCTTGGAGATTTGCCGTGTCCTCAATGGATGACACTCTCATGCAGATCCTAGTATCGTCTGCAAAGGATGATACAGTGCTATGGTTTACATCTCTGTCTGTGTCTGATATGAGAATGAGGAACAGGATAGGGGCAAGTACTGTGCCTTGTGGGACAGAACTCTTCACCATGGCAGCTTCCGATTCAACTCTGTTTACCACTACTCTGTGTTCGATTGGTTAGAAAGTTGAAGATCCATCTGCCTACTTTGCAGTTATCCCTTTAGCACGCATTTTGTGTGCTATTACACCATGATCGCACCTGTCAAAGGCTTTTGCAAAATCTGTGAATACTACATCTGCATTTTGTTTGTTTTCCAGTGCATCTAAGACCATATCATAGTGGTCTAGCAGTTGCGAGAGGCAGGAGTGACCTGCTCTGAAACCATGTTGCCCTGGATTGTGAAATTTTTGGGAGTCCAGGTGGTTTGCTATCCTGCTTCTTAGAACTCTTTCAAAGATTTTTATGATGTGGGACGTTAAAGCTATTGGTCTATAGTTCTTAGCTACTGCTTTGCTGCCACCTTTATGGAGTGGGACTATATCCGTTGTTTTTAGTGATTGTGGAATCTCGCCTGTGTCTAAGCTCCTTCTCCATAGCATACATAGGGCCCGTGAGAGAGGTTTCTTGCAGTTCTTAATGAACACAGAGTTCCACGAGTCTGGGCCTGGGGCTGAGTGCATGGACATGTCGTCGATGGCTTTCTCAAAGTCTAGAGGAGTTAGGGTTATGTCAGAAATTTGGCATACATTGGCAGGGTTTTGAGACTCATTCATGAAAAAATTGTTTGAATTGTCTATCTTTAGACTGATTAGTGGCATATGAAATTTCTTTCAATTCCACTAATCGCTTTTAGCTCCTCTTGTCTCTCCTGGATCGTGTATGAGTCCTTTAAAGTTTAGCTCAATATTTTCCACTTCCCTGGTTAGCGCTTCCTTCCTTGTTTAATAGTCGGTTATGTTTATAAAAACTTTGTGCTTGACACTACACATGTACAGTTATGCCGGATTATGATAAAATTATTTGTATTTTTTTTAGTACAACATTTGGTGTGTCCAGTTGCCAGACGTGTGTTTCAAAGGATTTTAGATTGGCGAGTTTATTGGGCATGTCAGTCATCTTGTTAGATGCATATTTTAGCAGTACACTCCAGTCTAAGTACATACTTGATATGAGTCCCATTCTTGGCTGGTTCAACATTCACTATCTTTATCAGTAATCATTACACAGTTGTAGCAAATCCTGCATGCTTGTGCAAAATTCTACAAACCTTCTTGCAGCATGCTTAAAGTGTTCATAAGTGTGAGTGGTATTAATTATATTGTGGTGCTCTGTGCTACACTCCAGAGTATAGTCCCAGAGGAGTATTTATCCTCTTATCACACTTTATATTGTGTCCTCTCTTGACTTGCTACACCAACCTACCACATATACACATGTTATTGTAACTGTCAGTGGTTCTGGGATTATCTTCCCACTGCCCGGTCGCAGACCAGGTTTCCTGTGTTGGGAAGGAAATATTATAGAATTAAGAACTATTAAACATATAAGAAATTAAAGGTATGTGTATACTGAATTGTTTGAAGAGGTTTGTAAGACTTACCTGTGGTCTTCTTCATGAGACAGAAGGAAAAGATTAGCACTCCTGTCAGAGTGCAAAACATTTAACAGGTTTATATTTCACGTTCATTTGACAGGAAGGTATTACCTCCCTGGATGGTTGCCACCATCATCTCTACTTTTATGGCAATTCATTCTCCATAATTTTTTTTAATATTCCTTAACGCTTATTATTTTTTTTCAAATTCTATATCCTTGATTTTAAATGACTTAAGTTATTTTATATTAAGTTAGGTTACATAAACCTATAAAAAACATATATTTAACCATAAATAAGTCAATTACAAAAGCCAGCCGCCATACCTCTGGCACTGAGGCGGCCCAGAATTGAATTGAATGATTCGTCGGTACATGTCCCGGCCGGGGTCTTTTAAGAACATAAGAAAGAAGGAACACTGCAGCAGGCCTACTGGCCCATGCGAGGCAGGTCTAAGTCTCCAACCGGCTTAAGCCAATGCCCCGACCCAGTCAGGTCAGGTTACATTCACTTAAGGAAGGAGCACGGCATCTGACCTAGTAGCACAAGCTAGTCAGGACCAACTCACACCCACCTGCACCCACTCATATATTTATCTAGCCGACCACCTGGATTTAACCCTCTTTTCCAGATGGTGACCCGGCTGTGGGAAGACCCAGAAAAATATTTCAATTGGGAACATTTATTGTTCTTGGTGGATGAATGCGCTGCTTCTGGTCACTACCTCCTCTCACTCTTCTATTTCCACTTTTTTTTTCACCGTAAACGTATTTCGTCAAATAATGTGCAAATATATTGTTTATAGCGTAGCTTTTTCAATAATTGTATTCTGTGTTCGTATGTTGTAATCTGGCGTATTGTTGAAGCTTAAGTAACTGTTTATAAGTTCTTGTAGTATGACTGAGTCTTTGGTATATGATCGAGAGTTCTGGGTTTCTTGTCTAGGGTATTTGTCGATTGTTTTGAATTTCTGGTTGAAGACCCAGGGTCTGGGCGATGGCTTCTGGTATTGGTTTCTAGGGTTTAAAGGCAAGGGTCGAAATCTCCTTGTCTAGATGACTTAAGGTTTCTAATTAAGTTTTCGTGATCTCAGTTCAGGGGCTTTTGTTCGCAGTTCGAGGACTCTGGCTAGCAGGTTCTTGGCTTCTTCTGAGCGCTCTGTTATCAGGTCAGAGTCTTCGGTTATCTCTGTATCGGAGCCATCATTGCAGGGGTCGATTCACAGCTCCTGACCCCGCCTCTTCGCTGGTCACTACTAGGTCCACTCTCTTCCGGCTCCGAGAGCCTTATGTATGGATCCTGCCTCTGCTACACTCTCCAGATTAATCCACTTCCAGACAACTCATCTGCGTTTTCAAATTCCAGTTGTGACCTCTTATTCCTGTATCCCATCTCTGAAATATTCTGGCCCTGTTCACCTTGTCAGTTCTTCTTAATACTTTATACTTCGTTATAATGCCCCTTCCCTATCCTATAAAGGGATCCCTGAGCAGCAGCAACAGCAACAAGGTTCAGATAGTGACAGGCCTAGCCACTTGTTTCCCAACAGTCCCAGCCAGCGCCCGGCAACCCAGAAGCCACTGCACTGGGCTATTATTGGACGCCGGTGAAGCTGGTGGTAGTGACGACGGCGATAGTAGTAGTGGTGGTAGTGGTGGTGGTGGTGACTGCATTTGTCATAAAATAGAAAAACAAGAGCAATAAGAAGATCGATGTTTCGCTGACACTTTTTATAGTCTTGTACCACCTCAAAATCTTACACAATCGACTGACTGGCTCGGTTACATCTTATCCTTGCTGATCGCTTACTTCATGAATAATATCCTTATGAAATCTCTGTACATCCAGAATCCTAGATAAGGCGTTCTTCACTTTTTAACACACACACACACACACTACCAGTCTTTGAATACTCATACTAAATACAAAGTGAAACTCGAGACTGATGCCGAAGATGCGAAGATGAGATATGAAGACTGCAGGAGCTGGAACTGGTGTCCCTGGAGGCACGAAGGAGACGACACTGATATAAGTTGAGTGTCAGAGCGAGCCATGGAGACGTTAAAAATCATTGATGTTCCTGGAGGCACGTAGGAGGGGACACAGATGCACGTAGGAGGGGACACAATGCACGTAGGAGGGGACACAGAGGCACGTAGGAGGGGACACAGAGGCACGCTGACCCAACAAATCAGATGGACATTAGGGTACACTTCGTGGACTTTACCTGGAGTTGTCGGGAAGTGGGACGAATTGGAGAGCGACGCAGTAGAAGCCAATTCATTACTTGTATTCAAAAATAAACATGATAGAGGTAATTCAGAGCGTCGAGCAAAACTTAAGAGGTGAACCCAAGTGGTGAAGCTCAACCCTCTCATACCTAAATAAGTCATTATGCATAAGTAATTAGTTAAGATCTTTATCCCTGTGTTCAAATCTCAGTTCGTAACCTCAAGGATACGGACTGAGATTTGAACACACTCTTCACTTATTTATGCTCACACATATACAAAATATTTTTAAACTATGTAAAATGCAAAGCTGTGTGAGTCATTGAGCGCAAGAGCTGAGGAAGGTCCAATCTTTTACCAGGAAGAGCATTATAGCGTACTGTTTGTCACAGTCAACGACGTCGTTACTGTAAGATGTGTTACTGTTTCTTGTAAACATTGCACTCTCCCAGCATCACCACCCACCACTGTTGAACACTCACACTCTCTATTGAGCATCACTTAAGGAATATTTTAAATCATTCCTCTGCATGAAGAACTGAAGTGTGTGTGTGAGAGAGAGAAGGGGGTGGGAGAGACAGCAGTGAGGGGGGCGAAAGGGGAGACAGCAGTGTGCGGGGGTGAAAGAGGGGGGGAGACAGCAGTGTGCGGGGGTAAAAGGGGCGGGGGAGACAACAGTGTGGAAGAAAATGCAGGCTTGAGGACAATTGGTTCCTGGGAGACATAGCGAACAACAAGCTTCCCAGATGATTTACAGCGATGATTATGTATACGGAACACTACTAGGCAGCGAGTCCCTCGTTTTTAAATGGGATGTATAAGCCAGTGGATGGTGACGGACGATCGACTGAGGAGGACCAATGTCAGTAGACACTTGTCATGTTTCCTGACTAATACACCACCACCACGGGTGATAATACTTGCCCTCACCTCAACCCAACACTCTTATTCCCCTCTCTACCACCACATCAAGTTTTCCTTTCCTGCCACAAGACCACCACTGATGCTTCTGTTACAACTGCTGTTACTACTGTTAACATTGATATTATTATTGTTGTTGCTGCTGCTGTTGCTGCTGCTGCTACTGCTACTGTTCTGTACTCGCTGTAACTCATCGATATCCAAATAATAATCTGTTACTGCCTTCCTAATCTTAAGTTAATATTAAGTTTTCCCGAAATGCTCTGCATACGAAGGAGTTTTTGGCATGTACACCCAACTATAATATTCTTTTATACAAACATGTATCATGTCAAAATAAAATTCTTTTTCTTATTAATACCACTACTCAATAATGAAGTGTCCTTTGTACTCTTCAAAACTTACTTTTCTTCCACTTCAGCCTAAACTCCCCTGCACCCGACGCCCCCTTCCTTGGGCACATCCCTTCCTCTCCCTCGCCTCCGGGCACGATGCCCCCTCCACCGGGCATGACGTAAGCAGGGGGTTGGCAGTGATCCGGGCTGGCACAGGGCCGGGATGGATGCCAGCAGTGCCGTGTATGGGCAAATCTAGCTGCGTGGGGTAGAGTACACCCCCCTCCGCCGCCCCCACCCCTGCGGGTATGGTTACCCTACACACTGTATTAGGCATGCAGTGTAGTTTTTAAATGTCGATAGGCTGTTACAACAGTGAATCTACATAGTTTCTTTATGTATTCTTGGTTATATAATGTAGTCCAAGTTTCCCCACCTCCTTTTTCTCTTCTATCTTATAATTTTTGTTACTTCACTCTCATGATTGACATATCTTTAGAAAAAATTAGTTTCTCCTGTGTATGGGATAAGGCATCCTCAGAGAAGGTAATTCCCAAGTAATAGTAACTCCAGCTCTGCTAGAACTAATTCCTTGAAGCTGCCGTAGCTACTAAACTCTTAATGGAATACTTGACTATATATATATTGTTGTCTCCCTGCTGAAGCCTCCCAGCTCAGGCTGACATATTTAAACTGTCTGAAGTCCACCTTTTGTTATGGAATATGATAGGGAAACAGCTCGTGTTCCCACTGTGTAACTTAGCCTCAGATATATCTTAGATGAGTTCCGAGAGTCAACCAGGCTGTTCCTGCTGCTGGTCTGCCGACCCATATATCCATCACAGTCTAGTTGATCTGGCACTTGGTGAAGATGCTTATCCAATTTCCTCTTGAAGACTTCTACACTTGTCCCAGCAGTGTTTCTGGTATCTTCTGGTAAGATGTTGAATAGTGTGGGGCCTCGGGCGTTGATACAGTATCTTGCAGAAAAGTGTAGCAGCACGCTACTGATTTATCTTATTTTGCTAGTACACGAAACCGGACACATTTTTTTCGTATTAAACAAAATTGGACACATAAGTAGTGTATTTCTTCTTTGCCTTGCTATGTATGATAGGCAAGTAGTGGTAGCAAACAATAGCTATTTTTAGAGTCCTACCTCACATTCTTACGATAATGTATTTTTGTACTTGTTTATTTAAGCCGTTTTTCCTAAAAAAAGTTATTTAGGTTCGTTACCCGATTTTACCATTTGTAAAACACCAATTATTGCAATAATACACAATGTCGAGATTATAACCACTGAGAAGACTGAATAAACATTGCATTAAAGCTGGACTTGACATTTTTAGTGTCAAAGTGGCTTTACCGAAGGGGTTGAGGCTTGGTAAGTCTTCTTGTAGGTTCGCCTGTACGTCCGGCCCGGGTCTTGGTAGTCCCTCGTTGGCTTGAAGGATGGGTTGTCCTGCCGCAGAAGACATTGTCTTGTTTACTTACAGCGGGATATGGGGGATGGGTTAGGGGGATGGGGAATGGATAGAAGTAGAGGGTATGAAAGAAAGGTTAGGGGTAGAGGGGAAAAAAGGGAGTGACACTGTATACCTTCTCTAGAGTGCAATATCCCATTGTCTGAACCTCAGTGGTTGCCCTTTATGTATCTGTCTTCGATGTACTCGTCCTTGATGTTGTATTCGTCCTTGATGTACTCGCCCTCCAAGACATAGAGAAATTGGAAGAAGATATATGGAAATATCTTCCAGTGGGCAGTAGAAAATAACATGGTGTTCAGTGGTGACAAATTCCAGTTGCTCAGACATGGGAAAAAAATAAGGAACTCAAAAGCGACACGATATACACAACACAGGAAGATCCCCAAATAGAATGAAAAGTACATGTGGGTGTAATTATGGGAACACAATAAGGGAAATGTGAAACCTAGACAAATGTCTGGGTGGATAATGAGAATTGTCAAGAGAAATATTATCAGTGATGATACTGTTGGAATCACTTGTGCTCTCTCGCTTGTTGTTCAGTGTTGACGGTGTTGTTCAGTGTTGACGGTGTTGTTCAGTGTTGACGGTGTTGTTCAGTGTTGACGGTGTTGTTCAGTGTTGACGGTGTTGTTCAGTGTTGACGGCTCCGTTCAGGGCAGGAGAGGTATTAAAGGTGGTACAGATACAGAGATCACTTGCAGCCTGCATAGAACCAATAAAATACTCAAACTATTGTGAATGCTTCAGAGTTCTGAGTATGTAGTGGCTGGAAAGGAGAGACGCATGATGATATATACTTGGAAAGTACTTACGTGCATGAGGGCCTAGTTCCAAATCTACACACTGGCTTAGCAACGTACTGGAGTGAGGGATATGGGAGAAAATATAAAATAAACGCAGTGAGAAGCAGGGGCGCCGTGGGTACAATAAGAGAACATTGTATTAACATTCTTAGGTCGAAACATGTGAAGTCTTTAAGAGGAATACTGATGAGTATCTCCAAGTGCCAGATCAACCAGACTGTGATGGATGGTTGATCAAGCAAGCACCAGACAAGCCGGGCTTGTAGGAGAACAATCATAATCGATCACAGGTTAACGTTATACTAGTCCTTGATGCTATCTTTGATGTGTTATTCCTTGATGAAACTATAATAAATAATTTATGAAACTGCGCTAAATACGTGTGGTCATAGCTGTGTACAACAGGAAGAACACCAGCATTACTAAAATCGACAAAAAAAAAAACGGTGTAAAAAGCACAAGGCCTGGTCTCAGACCGAGCCGCGGGGGCGTTGACCCCTGAAACCCTCTCCAGGTAAACCACATTAGCTAATAAATCCTACAATAAAACTTGAACAGCGTGTGGAAGGTGGGGGAGTGTGTAGCTCTTTACACAGCGTGAAATAGAGACTTGAACATTATTGACCCTCTCTACTTCAAGGAAGGTTCTTGATCCATGGTAGTGGACCTGTTCTCCTGTTCGGGTAGAATATGCTTGCCTCCCACTCCCCAGGTGCTGTATAACACCTTCAAGTAACACTGCCCACAGGGTGTATACAAAATGGTTGACCAGGCAGAAGTCAACAAGAAAGCCTGACCTCAGGCCGGGCTGCGAGAGCAGAATACTTGAAACGTGTCACAGGTATGTGAAAGTAACACCACAGTCAGGGTCAGAAATGTTCTCTCATCTCCTTTCTGGGCGCTTGAAGTGTTCTTTTGGTGTTCTATACACCATGTCAGCATGTGTTATAAATGATAAGTGCGACATTATTTATCTACACTTCTCTAGAGAATAGTTTTCTCTTGGATGGAGCCGTGGTTGATGGATGGATAGGGACCTGTGACAAGTGGCATTCCACATGGGCCACTTCTGGTTCCCTTGTTAACAATTGATATAAATGAAACATGAAGGAACAAATAATGACGCAAGTAAGTTTCTTGATGACACAAAACACTGACCACAAATAAATTCTAAGTCCACTAAGATGCTCCGAAGAAAGAGTGGCAGATGCAGCTTGCTGTCAACAAATCTTAAGATGTTATTCCTGAACAAAGACAACAACAGCAACACCTATAATGTAAATTGTAGCGAACTTAATAAAACCGGATGTCAAAGCTCTAAGAGGTTTGATTAAGAGAACTCTTAAGTTAAGGAAATACATACATGTTCGCAAGAAAGTTAATAGACTGCTCAGTTTTACATCAAGAAATGTAAGTTAAGGTTCCCATTTACATTATACGGTACAGTTTTTGGCTTCCGTATTACAGAAATAATACAAGCGCTAGAAAATATACAATGAATGATGATTAAGTTAATGACATGTATTACTAAACTTACAAACAAAAATCGAAAAAGAGCATTTAATTTACAGTGTAGAAGTCTAGATGGTCTAAAAAGACGTAAAATGATGCGAGATATGACAAATTCTGATTTAGAGATGATAGTGAACTTAACTAGTTTGATAACAGTTATAAATGAAGGGGAGGAATATGAGTGTTGATAAAGCACATGTTTTAGTTAAGATCACTACATGAGTGCAAATAAATACGAGAGTAGACTTTGCCCAGCCTGGGAGAGTGAACCTGGGAGAGTACCCACCTACCCTTACCTGAAGTATACTCGGAGGGGGTTTCGGGGGTCAACGCCCCCGCGGTCCGGTCTGTAACCAGGCCTTGTGGTGGATCAGGGCCTGATCAGCCAGGCTGTCACTGCTAGCCGCACGTAAACCGACGTACGAGCCACAGCCCAACTAGTCAGGTACTGACTTTAGGTGCCTGTCCAGCGCCTTCTTGAAGACAGCCTGGGGTCTATTGGTAATCCCCCTTATGTATGCCCTTAGTGCCAGTCTTCCAACCCTACCCTTAGTGCCAATCCTCCCACCCTACCCTTAGTGCCAACCCTCCCACCCTACCCTTAGTGCCAGTTTCCCCTCACCCACCCTACCCAATTTCCCCCTCACCCCACGTCTAAACAGCTATTTGTGATATCACCACGTGTTGCTGCTCAGTGCCTCTTGACGCTCTCTCTCTTCCTTCATTCCTTCTCTCCCTCCCTCCCTCCATTCTTCCTCTCTCACTCTTTCCGTTCCTCCTCTCTTCCTTCTTCATTCCTTCTCCCCCTCCACCCATTCCTCCTTTCTCTCCTTCATTCCCTCTCTTCCTCCTTCATTACTTGTTTTTCCTTCCCTCGTGTTTGGAGGTAATATTTTCATCTCGGTGTGCTGAACATTTCCGCTTTGTTGTATCTTGATTTGGCGAAAGTAAGTGTGACGAAATAAAGCTCACTGCGTGGGCGAACTATAGTCAACAAAGGTTCCACATAACTGCAGTGTGTGTACTATGGTGTCAGTACCTCGTACTGTTACCCACCCAGTAACACATCCACGTGTACTGATGTTCCAGTGTATCCAACACCACTACTTGTACAAACACAGTCCTCTGTGCTGGGTCAGTTGCTCTACCCATTCATTCCACGAAGCTTCCTTTGTCCATGGAAGTCTGTGAGGGAGTGATTCCCCATTTAAGATATACTGAACCTGGTCACCAGGCATTACAGAAGCTTCAGTTGCTGTAGACTACAGAATATCAGCTGGATTAAATTTATTTTCTGGCTTCATCGTATCTTTTGATCCTAACTATGCAAATAATAGGAACAAGGCTCATACCAAAATGTGTGGGAATTCATCATGTCTAGTTCTAGCAGTCATCAGAGGCAGGAGGAGCACAGGATTTACACTGACTTCGTCTTTAATCTTTGCTAAACCTTTTGTGTCCGCTGTTAAAGCTTAATCCTCTGATTGTCTAGCCAACCTTCTTTTGTTGTTTGTCTATCACTGACGGCAGAATTTGCTAACCCACAAGTTTGCCAACTTCAACATTTACAGTGGCATGTGCTGTTACCAGAGTTGTAGTGTTTCTTAGAGACCTGGGACTCTGTCCCGAAGTAGTTTGTGTGCCAGGTATTGAAAGAGGTTTTGGATGTCACTGAGGTCTTTGGTCATTCTGGCACTGGTGGTCTCCTTGTGATGTTCACTACTAGAGTCACTCTAGTAAGCTCCTCCAGTGTGAGAAGCCAGATAGGGAGCTGAGGTTGTGTTAATCCTCGATCTATGGTTTTATATTGTGCAGTACTCACTGCTCTATTGGAAGATTATCTGAGATGCCAGCCCAAAGCCTGTCAGACCTGCGCAAAATAGTCCATTCATAAAATGTTCGTTAAATCCGAGACCGTCTCAAACAAGGGTCGGTAAATTCACTTCTGCACTTCACGTGTACAACCTGGCCAAGATTAATAGTTACATCACAACCTCCACGAAACCCTGACAACCCTTGTGTGTCAGTGTAACAGTCGTCTTCATTTAACAAGGGCTTTTAGCCACTTACGAAATAGCGTGTTGCATGACTGCGTATTTTTTACTCGGAGTAATGCCAGTTTGAAAGAAAAACTGAATAATTACAAGTCAGAGTATTCATCTAACCGATCCCAACGCATGACACAGTGCTGGAACACGCATGACACAGTGCTGGAACACGCATGACACAGTGCTGGAACACGCATCACACAGTGCTGGAACATGCATGACACAGTGCTGGAACATGCATGACACAGTGCTGGAACACGCATCACACAGGGCTGGAACACGCATGACACAGTGCTGGAACACGCATGACACAGTGCTGGAACACGCATGACACAGTGCTGGAACACGCATGACACAGTGCTGGAACACGCATCACACTGCTGGAACACGCATCACACAGTGCTGGAACATGCATGACACAGTGCTGGAACATGCATGACACAGTGCTGGAACACGCATGACTCAGTGCTGGAACACGCGTGACACAGTGCTGGAACACGCGTGACACAGTGCTGGAACACGCATAACACAGTGCTGGAACACGCATGACACAGTGCTGGAACACGCATGACACAGTGCTGGAACACGCGTGACACAGTGCTGGAACACGCATGACACAGTGCTGGAACATGCATGACACAGTGCTGGAACACGCATGACACAGTGCTGGAACACGCATCACAGTGCTGGAACACGCATGACACAGTGCTGGAACACGCATGACACAGTGCTGGAACATGCATGACACAGTGCTGGAACACGCATTACAGTGCTGGAACACGCATCACAGTGCTGGAACACGCATGACACAGTGCTGGAACACGCGTGACACAGTGCTGGAACACGCATGACACAGTGCTGGAACATGCATGACACAGTGCTGGAACACGCATGACAGTGCTGGAACACGCATGACAGTGCTGGAACACGCATCACAGTGCTGGAACACGCATGACACAGTGCTGGAACACGCATCACAGTGCTGGAACACGCATGACACAGTGCTGGAACACGCATGACACAGTGCTGGAACACGCGTGACACAGTGCTGGAACACGCATGACACAGTGCTGGAACATGCATGACACAGTGCTGGAACACGCATGACACAGTGCTGGAACACGCATCACAGTGCTGGAACACGCATGACACAGTGCTGGAACACGCATGACACAGTGCTGGAACACGCATGACACAGTGCTGGAACACGCATGACACAGTGCTGGAACACGCATGCACAGTGCTGGAACACGCATTACAGTGCTGGAACACATCACAGTGCTGGAACACGCATGACACAGTGCTGGAACACGCGTGACACAGTGCTGGAACACGCATGACACAGTGCTGGAACATGCATGACACAGTGCTGGAACACGCATGACACAGTGCTGGAACACGCATTACAGTGCTGGAACACGCATCACAGTGCTGGAACACGCATGACACAGTGCTGGAACACGCATCACACTGCTGGAACACGCATGACACAGTGCTGGAACACGCATGACACAGTGCTGGAACACGCATGACACAGTGCTGGAACACGCATGACACAGTGCTGGAACACGCATCACAGTGCTGGAACACGCATGACACAGTGCTGGAACACGCATGACACAGTGCTGGAACACGCATGACACAGTGCTGGAACACGCATGACACAGTGCTGGAACATGCATGACACAGTGCTGGAACACGCATCACAGTGCTGGAACACGCATCACAGTGCTGGAACACGCATGACATAGTGCTGGAACACGCATGACACAGTGCTGGAACACGCATGACACAGTGCTGGAACAGCATGACACAGTGCTGGAACACGCATGACCAGTGCTGGAACACGCATGACACAGTGCTGGAACACGCATCACACAGTGCTGGAACACGCATCACACAGTGCTGGAACACGCATCACACAGTGCTGGAACACGCATCACACAGTGCTGGAACACGCATACACAGTGCTGGAACACGCATGACACAGTGCTGGAACACGCATCACAGTGCTGGAACACGCATGATACAGTGCTGGAACATGCATGACACAGTGCTGGAACACGCATGACACAGTGCTGGAACACGCATCACACAGTGCTGGAACACGCATCACACAGTGCTGGAACACGCATGACACAGTGCTGGAACACGCATCACACAGTGCTGGAACACGCATGACACAGTGCTGGAACACGCATGACACAGTGCTGGAACACGCATGACACAGTGCTGGAACACGCATGACACAGTGCTGGAACACGCATGACACAGTGCTGGAACACGCGTGACACAGTGCTGGAACACGCATCACAGTGCTGGAACACGCATCACAGTGCTGGAACACGCATCACAGTGCTGGAACACGCATCACAGTGCTGGAACACGCATCACAGTGCTGGAACACGCATCACAGTGCTGGAACACGCATCTCAGTGCTGGAACACGCATCACAGTGCTGGAACACGCATCACAGTGCTGGAACACGCATCACAGTGCTGGAACACGCATCACAGTGCTGGAACACGCATCACAGTGCTGGAACACGCATCACAGCGCTGGAACACGCATCACAGTGCTGGAACACGCATCTACCAGAAACAAAAACGTAAAAAAATTACGACTTTTACTAATACATTATTCCTTTTTTGTGTGTTTTCATGAACGAGCAGCAGCGCTGTGAAGAATACCAGCTGTTCTGCCCAGCTGTTCTTCACCTCTGATTTTTTTTTACTGAGGTGGTATAAATGGAAGCTTCTTTAACATGCAAACTTATTATGCTTTAGCATTTAATTATTCATTTTGCATTTAAAATATCTTCAGTATCGTTGATGGGTAAGTAATGGTATAAACCACCATTGCAATGGTGAATACCCACAACTGGTTTTCAAAGTCTCACATGTGCTGTACAATCCCCACACATGTGCTGTACCAAGTCTCCCACACAGTGTGCTGTACCAAGTCTCCCACACAGTGTGCTGTACCAAGTCTCCCACACAGTGTGCTGTACCAAGTCTCCCACACAGTGTGCTGTACCAAGTCTCCACACAGTGTGCTGTACCAAGTCTCCCACACAGTGTGCTGTACCAAGTCTCCCACACAGTGTGCTGTACCAAGTCTCCCACACAGTGTGCTGTACCAAGTCTCCCACACAGTGTGCTGTACCAAGTCTCCCACACAGTGTGCTGTACCAAGTCTCCCACACAAGTGTGCTGTACCAAGTCTCCCACACAGTGTGCTGTACCAAGTCTCCCACACAGTGTGCTGTACCAAGTCTCCCACACAAGTGTGCTGTACCAAGTCTCCCACACAGTGTGCTGTACCAAGTCTCCCACACAAGTGTGCGTACCAAGTCTCCACACAGTGTGCTGTACCAAGTCTCCCACACACTGTGTGCTGTACCAAGTCTCCACAAAAGTGTGCTGTACCAAGTCTCCCACACAGTGTGCTGTACCAAGTCTCCCACACAAGTGTGCTGTACAAGTCTCCACCAAGTGTGTGTACCAAGTCTCCACACAGTGTGCTGAAAAGTCTCACACAATGTGTGCTGGACAAAGTCTCACACAGTGTGCTGTACCAAGTTACACAGTGTGTGTACTAAGGTTCTCCCACCAGATGATGTGTACAGTCTCACACAAGTGATGTGTCAAGTCTCACCAGTGATGCTGTCAATGTCTACCGATGTGTCTGGCATGTTACCAGATGATGTCTGATGATTCCAGCATGATGTCTAGATGTTACAAGGTGATGTCAGATGATTACCAGGTGATGTCCCCAGGATGATTACCACATGTGTCTAGCAATTACACAGGATGATGTACAAAGTTCCACATTACCTAGATTAAATCACTTTCCACTCTAGTATGAGAGTGATGTGTCTTTATCCACTGATACAGTGACGATGATTACCAGGATGATGTCTAGGATGATTACCAGGATGATGTCTAGGATGATTACCAGGATGATGTCTAGGATGATTACCAGGATGATGTCTAAGATGATTACCAGGATGATGTCTAGGATGATTACCAGGATGATGTCTAGGATGATTACCAGGATGATGTCTAGGATGATTACCAGGATGATGTCTAGGATGATTACCAGGATGATGTCTAGGAGGATTACCAGGATGATGTCTAAGATGATTACCAGGATGATGTCTAGGATGATTACCAGGATGATGTCTAGGATGATTACCAGGATGATGTCTAGGATGATTACCAGGATGATGTCTAGGATGATTACCAGGATGATGTCTAGGATGGTTGAACCGAAGAGGAAGTGACATCATGAGCACAGCTGGGCTCTTGGAGAGAAAGGAAGGGTGGGTGTTGGTGGGGGGGGATGAGTATCGGAGGGATAGAGGGAGAGGGGGATGATGGTATATGGAATAAATAGAAGATGGCTGGGTAGATTGACACTCTTGTTCGTATATGTTGTCACTGAGAGGTGTTAATCTGCATGGAGAGAGAAACAAGAGCAACTTGTGTGTATATTTCCATCTTCACTCCTTGAATAGTTTTATATTTTAATTAGGGAAAATATTAGACCAGTTGGGGCCGTGTAGTGCGTAGGGAATGGGAGGCAGTCAGGTTTGATCCAGGGAAGAAGATAACTCCAGTTCCTTGCACTGGGGCGGCGCCATGGGGGACTCTTCACCCCCAAATTAAAAATAGTAATAAAATGCTGCTTCAAAGCAAGTCTCCCAGCTCCCCCTTCCAACCTGATAACCACCATTAAGCCCCCCTTCCCCTCCGCAGTATAGAAATTCTGGCGCCGCCCCTGTCTTTGCATCAAGACTTCCTCACCGACATCAAGGCACCTGCTTGAGGACCTCGGTTGGAGGTACAGTATATAAGACAAGTTATTACTCTTGTTGTCTCCCTCTCTGAGGGTTTGTATCTGTTAATTATAGATCTTTATTAAATTAAAATCTTTGTACGATCTTATTCACACGTTTATTTATCCTATATAAACATTGAATACTCTTATAAAACAAGGACAGATAGTGATAATAAACAAAGAGTTGTATTCTTTTATTGCACTGGTGACCTGAGGAGGACACGAGGTATCCTCTTGAGAAATAGTCTTACCAGTGATGTCCAACCTGAATTATTTACTAATGAAGTTTTCTCTCCAAGTCTTTGATCAACTTTCCTCTGATGACTTTTTCCGGTATTTTTACAACACTTGTCATTGAAAATGATCTATAGCACCAGGGGCCTCATCTGTCTGCAAGTTTGTACCTTTGGAGTCGATTTCGGGGGTCACCGCCCCCGCGGCCTGGTCTCGGACCAAGCCTCTTGGTTGCTGGCATGATCGATCAGGCTCTTGGTGCCAGTCACACACAGTTCAACTTATGTACCACAGCCTGGCTGATCAGGAACTGACACAAGGAACTTATCAAGTTCTCTCTGGAAGACATCCATGAATTTGTTCATTACCCTTATGCTGAAGAGGCTTGGTCTTCTTACACTTACTGAGTTTTGTTTCATTGGAAATATCTTTCACCGTCTGTCAAGCCTCCTGCTTTCTCGTAGTGATTTCGGTGTGCAGGTTTGGGACTAGTACGTCCAGAATTTCTTAAATGTAGATTATGATGTATCTTTGTTGCTTACGTTCCAGGAGTACAGCTCAAGGGACTTCAAGAATTCCCAGTAGTTCGGATGCTTGACTGAATTTACACGAGCAGCGAAGGTTCTGAGTTTTCCAGTATTTTAATATCCCCTGCCTTGAAGGGGGTCGTTAGTATACGGCAATATTCCAGCCTAGAGAGAAAATGTGATTTGAAGAGAATCAGCATTGTCTCGGCATTTCTTGTTTTGAATATTCTCGTTATTTAGTCTATCATTTTCCTTGCAGTTGCGATCCTTGAATACGAGATCTTCTGACAGTTTCCCTCCCAAGTCTCTCCCATTGCATTTCCTCTCATTTGAAAGATTTGAGTTTGTCTTGTACTCTTTAATTCTTAATTTTTTTTTCGATATCGGAATAACTGAAATGTATCCTGGTTAAGCATCATATTGTTGTCAGTGGCCCACTGACAACCTTGAAGGGTCGGTGTCTCTTCGCACATACTCAAGTACCGTGTCTTGTGAAACCCAAGATTGGAAAGGAAACGGATGAGGAGGGAAGGATGGAGGGTGGAGATGCGGAGAGGTACCAGGCGGGGACGTGGCACAGGGACAGCTGATGCAGTTTGGAGGATGAAGTTTGTTATGAGATTTCGAAACATTAACAATGTGCCGCTACTCTATTCGTTATGATAGTTACATAGTGGGAATAAAAGTTATGTTCCCTGTCATATTCATATTCCATCACATATGCCGGGTTTTATACATAGTGTTGAGATGTGTCAGTCTGCGCTGGGAGACTTCAGTCGGGCATTGACAATACGTAGGGTAAGGAAGGGGATATAGGGATTTGACATGACTCTCCTGACGCCTGACTATGTTCTTAGGTAGGGAAGGCTGTGTCAGGAGGAAAGCCACTTCTCTCTCCTGTACACATATTTATAGCTGATGCTATATTTTGTGTGGGGGTAGTGGAGTGTCAGAGTTGGTCCCAGAGAAAGAGAGAGAGAGAGGAGTGAGTGAGTGAGAGTATGGATGAATTTGTAGTGCGTGTTTCTCTTAATGACATTGTTTAAAGCGCAGGAAAGAATAGCAGATTTCCAAGAGTAATTAGCATGTTTCTTGCTCCCTCTGTCCTTCACTCCAGACACTTGCATCACTTTACATCATTAGTTGCTTTAGTTGTCCATGACATTGTGACTGAGATACTGACAGGCAGAAGTGACACAATATATTATGCACCTCATACCCATCCCGTGGATGGTAGTCAAAAGATTACAGAGGTACATGATGGGTCCAGGGACTGGGCTGCAGTTTTGATAACTAAACAAGTTACAGTGCTAATGAACTATTTACATGTTTATATCTAGTTACAGTCGTAATGAGTTATGTATTTAGACATGACTTTCACAAAAATTAGTGTAGTTTGTGTGTTTTTTAATTATTTATATTACCTTATATTTTAAGAAGGCATGATTGAATTTAAACACGTTGTTATGCGTTATTTAGAGTAGGCCGGGTCGGTATTTTTCCAGAACGGCTGCTAATATGTCTTTATGGATAAAATACTTCGACATTTCTTAAATATTTGTGAGTGAATTGTCTCTGATTTCATTAATATTATCACATTCCAGCACATAATGACTCAAGGTGTAACAATAGTCCGTCTGGCAAAGTCTACATCAGCTGCAGCTGGTGATGCAACCTCCCAGAGATGCTGGTAACCCTGGCGGAGCCTGTCAGTAGCGACATCCAAGAGTCTGGTTATTTTGTTGGATGCACCATAGACATGTGGCCTCTCTTGCATGATAGAATGATGATAGGTTTACTAACTGATGTCAGTTTCCCCCAAGTCTTAAGTCAATGAAGTTCATTTGAAGTTCTTTTCATTTTGTTCTCAAATTGCTAACTGGCATTTGTCTTTGCCAATTCATCAGGTCTATCATACATCTGAAGACCAATGTGAGATCGAATCCACAGGTGTACTCAGACTCCAGTGTCTACAATCCTACCATACGTGTGTCTGGCTTGTGACACAAGCATGCTACAATTAATACTCAAGAGACTTAAGAGCGTTTATGGATGAAAAGACTTACAGTTAAGGTGTCAACCTTACATACATAGACGCAGTTGAGTGCAACGAGTACAGCAAACAGTACACTCAAAAGCGTCCATGTATCTAAAGTTAACACTTTAATTGTAACTGATTCTTTAGCATTCATAAATGCTCTTAACATCCCGAGTATCAAGTGTGGCATGTTTGTGTCAGAAGTAAGACACAGGTATGGTAGGATTGTTGACAGTGGAATCAGAGTACACCTGTGGATTTCATTTCGCATTGATACATAGTTAAATGGATGGACGGGTAGAATTGAGAAGGTAAATAGTCTCCATTGCCGCTCCCATATCTCCCACTTGACACAGGAGTCAAGTGCCATGATAACGACCCACTGCTGAGCAATTTTCGCCTGTCCCAAACACCCCTCCCCCTACACACAGACTACAGTGATGAAATCTTATGTAATCGGTGTGCAGATGGTAGAGGATAGTAGGTAAGATGAAGGGGCTGGTAAGAACATGTAGGAAAGCCACACTTTGATATCTTGCACCCCATACCCATCCTGCATATTCTTACCACACCCTTCATCTTACCTACTAAACTACATTAATTCTAGTAAACAAGGAATGGAAAACAAAACTAGAAAGCTTTGTTTAAAAAAAATGCAGAGGCAAAATATATTATGGAAAGCAAACAGAACAAAGATAATAGAGAAACAGAAGAGACAATAACGACTATGAGTTGATAAAAGAAGGTAATAAGCAATTCGAAAATGAGAGCAGCTGCTGTTGAAGTACCTGCAAAGTTGTTACACCAATACAAACAAATATGAGTTTTTCGCTTTCTAGCAAGACATTTTATTAATTATATGTCAAAGATTTCTATGACACAGAATCTAGGTGACCCAGATCTAGTTACCCAATTATGTGACAAATCTAGGTGACCCAATCTAGGTGACCCAAATCTAGGTGACCCAAATCTAGGTGACCCAAATCTAGGTGACCCAAGATCTAGGTGACCCAGATCAGGTGACCCAGATCTAGGTGACCCAAGATCTAGGTGACCCAAATCTAGGTGACCCAAATCTAGGTGACCCAAATCTAGGTGACCCAGATCTAGGTGACCCAGATCTAGGTGACCCAGATCTAGGTGACCCAGATCTAGGTGACCCAGATCTAGGTGACCCAGATCTAGGTGACCCAGATCTAGGTGACCCAGATCTAGGTGACCCAGATCTAGGTGACCCAGATCTCCCGTGGACCCAGATCTAGGTGACCCAGATCTAGGTGACCCAGATCTGGGTGACCAGATCAGGTGACCCAAATCTAGGTGACCCAGATCTAGGTGACCCAGATCTAGGTGACCCAGATCTAGGTGACCCAGATCTAGGTGACCCAGATCTAGGTGACCCAGATCTAGGTGACCCAGATCTAGGTGACCCAGAACTAGGTGACCCAGACTAGGTGACCCAGATCAGGTGACCAAATCTAGGTGACCCAAATCTAGGTGACCCAGATCTAGGTGACCCAGATCTAGGTGACCCAGATCTAGGTGACCCAGATCTTGGTGACCCAGATCTAGGTGACCCAGATCTTGGTGACCCAGATCTAGGTGACCCAGATCTAGGTGACCCAAATCTAGGTGACCCAGAACTAGGTGACCCAGAACTAGGTGACCCAGAACTAGGTGACCCAGATCTAGGTGACCCAGATCTAGGTGACCCAGATCTAGGTGACCCAGATCTAGGTGACCCAGATCTAGGTGACCCAGATCTAGGTGACCCAGATCTAGGTGACCCAAATCTAGGTGACCCAAATCTAGGTGACCCAGAACTAGGTGACCCAGATCTAGGTGACCCAGATCTAGGTGACCCAGATCTAGGTGACCCAGATCTAGGTGACCCAGATCTAGGTGACCCAGATCTAGGTGACCCAGATCTAGGTGACCCAGATCTAGGTGACCCAGATCTAGGTTATATAAGAGACAAGGTGTGAACTGTAGCAGTCGTTTTCCTGAACGAATCTCTCTGCACTGCATTTCCTACTTTTATTTCTGCAACACTGCAATCTCCTGATATGCTGATTGCAACACGAAAGGCCTAGAGCTAATTATTAAATTCCCCCTGTGGATATTTTGCGTCTTTTATCACTCGTTCGTGAGTGATTATTGCATTATATATAGTTTACTTAAAGGGAAGGGGACAAAGAACATGTAAAAATTATAGGGCAATAAGCCTATTGAGTATACCAGGTAAAGTATATGGTAGGGTTATTCTGGAAAGAATTAGGGGTAAGATGGAGAGCATCATTGCAGATGAAGAAGGCTTTAAAATGGGTAGGGGATATATAGTCCAAGTATTTACATTGAAGCATATAAGTGAGCAATATTTAGATAAAGGTAGTGAAGTTTTCGTTGCTTTTATGGATTTAGAAAAGGCATATGATAGAGTGGATAAGGGGGCAATATGGCAGATGTAAGGAAGTAAGTTACTAAATACTGTATTTTTTTTTTTTTTTTTTTTTTGAAGATAGTGTGGCCCAGATTAGGGTGTTAAACAACCAAAGTGACATCACACATCCCTGTCTTAGACAAGGATGTGTGATGTCACTATGGTTGTTTAACATATAGATGGAGTTGTAAAAGAGGTAAATGCTAGGGTGTTGGGAAGAGGGATTGGGATTAAATTATGCGGAATCAAATACAAAATGATGATACTGTGCATTAGGGAGATTCTGAAGAGAAGTTGCAAAGGTTAGTGGACGAGTTAAAAAAGTGAACATAGGTATGTAAATATAAGATTATGAGGATATCAAACAAGTTAGGTAAGGAAAAATTGGTTGTCAGATTGGAGGGAGGGAGTATGGGAGAAGTGAATGTGTTCAGACATTTGGGAGTGGACATGTCGAGGATGGGTATATGAAGGACTAGGTAAACAATATTATAATCAAAACCATACGCTAAACCCACAAGGGTCATACAGCGCGGCTAGGTAAACCATAGAATTGATGAAGGGAAAAAGGTGGGTGGTGCATTGAGGTATTTGTGGAGACTGTTATCCATTGAGGCATAGAAGGGAATGTATGAGAGTATAGTGGTACCAACACTCTTATATGGGTGTGAAGCATGGGTTGTGAATGTTGCAGCAAGGAGGAGGCTGGAGGCAGTGGAGATGTCGTGTCTAAGGGCAATGTGTGGCGTAAATATTATGCAGAGAATTCGTAGTGTGGAAATTAGGAGGTGTGGAGTTACTAAAAGTATTATTCAAAGGGCTGAGGAGGGGTTGAGGTGGTTTGGTTATTTAGAGAGGATGGAGCTAAATAAATTGACTTGGAGGGTGTATAAATCTGTAGTGCAGGGAAGGCGAGGTTGGGGGTCGTCCTAGGAAAGGACGGAGAGAATAAGTTTTGTGTGCGAGGGGTTTGGACATACAGCAGGCATGTGTGAACGTGTTAGATAGGAGTGGAAACGAATGATTTTTGGGATTTGACGAACTGTTGGAGTGTGAGCAGGGTAATATTTTGTGAAGGGATTCAGGGAAACTGGTTAGCTGGATTTGAGTCCTGTAGGTGGGAAGTACAATGCCTGCACCTTAAAGGAAGGGTTTGGGATATTTTCTGTTTAGAGTGACAATAGTGTCAATAATGGTGAAAGTGTTTCTTTTTCGGGTCACGCTGCCTCGGTGGGAGACGGCCAGCGTGTTAGTATTCTTAAAGCTCTCCGCTTGTCAGTTACTTCAAAAATATTCTCAAAAAACACCTGATTTTGACGTCATTTATGATGTAATATAAATGTCAAAACACAACTCTTGCAACCTGTCTCTCTAGTTCCGGCCAGCATTCATACTCTTGCAACTTCTCTCTCCAATATCTTTCTACATCCCCCAAAAAATCTATTTTGGTAATATCGCTTCATTTTGACAATGCTGTTTTATTACATGGAATGATCAGTGTATTTATCTTCATACAACTTAGTTATGTTACATTGAACATTCATGCAGTCTAACCTTTATTATTCTCTGTTACAGTGTATAATCTTAGTCTGCTCAAAATGCTTTATGTAAAATGCCACCAACCCTAGTTACAGGCTTAAACCCTTCATAAACGTTTAAATTTAAATTCTGTATTCCTATAGTCTGCTACATTCTAAGATACAGTGCCAGAGATAATGTTCATCGTTCTTGCAACATACATCGCCTTTCCTCCCCTGGAGTTGCTACACCAACTTGCCTCGTATACATTATTATTATGAGGAAGCGCTAAAACCGTAGGGATTATACAGCGCTTGTGGGGAGGGGGGTGGGTGGAAAGCATTCAGGCCCAATTCAGGGAACTGGAGCACAGTTCTAATTCCCTAGATCAAGAGCCCCTCACCAGCATCAAGAAATTTCCCTCGAGGGGCCTCATAGATTGGTAACCTATATCAATCCTGGCCACCAGTCTCTCTCCTCTTGTTTCCACCTTTCTCACTATATATTTCTATTATTGGTGGAAGTAGGACTACTTAAAAACTGAGGATTCCTTATTAAGGAGTTAGGGCTGAGAATTATGAAGTTAGAGCTGAGGATTTCTTTTGAAGGATTTAAAACCGAGATTTATTATCAATTTAGGACTAAAGATTACTTTTTCATGAGTTAGAATTGAGGAGTCCTGAGGATGTGTGTTCTTTGCAGTGCCATGAGGATCCTACTGAGCAAGGTGCCTCGGTCCTGGATGGTGGACGAGAAGAAGGATGATGGCTACACCGCTCTCCACCTGGCCGCCCTCAACAACCATGTCGAGGTAAAAATACCATGAGAACCTGTAGTTATTATTGTCTGTTTGAAGTAGCATCTAGAGAGTGAGGCTGTGTGTTGACTAAACCAAACCTTTTCCAACACCAGGGGTGTACAATTGTATATAATTGGTATTCATTACCGACAAGATGATGAATTAGACGCATGTGCAATATCTGAGTATGTTTATAAATGTTCCGCTGTCCAGTGGCTTTATCAATACATTAAATGACCATATATACAGCAGACAGTGGAAGATGAGGCAGTAGTCCTTCAGTCTAGGAACAGGTGATGAGCACGATATATGATGATGATGTATAATGAGCACTGTACTCTTGAAGAATCTGAAGCACCAATCTTCCTGCCTATGCTTCAGATTCTTCAAGACTACAGTGGTTATCACCTGTTCATGGGTTAGGGGGACATACTACCTCATCTTCCATTGTCTTCTATATATATTTCTATAGTTGTGGAAAATTTTGAATTTTCCTAAATTCAGCATGTTTAAATTTGAAAATATAATAATTATATATTAAAATGTGATGCTATTTGGACCCTTCGAGAAATTTCGAGTGAGGGGGAGATAGAACAGCCTGGGGATTGATGCCCCCTGCTGAAGAATTGGGACAGGAAATTTGCGGGACCTCAAGAATTACGTGTGGATGGCGGAAGATAAGGGATACAACCATCACTCATAGGGAAGTGTGCCATTAGTCCTTGCATTTAGATCTCTAGCTGGCCAGTGTAGGGTCTAGGTGTCAGGCCAGTGTTGTGGTGTGATCCATCTACAGTAATTAAATGGTAAGTGGTAATATTTCTTTTGTGTACCCAGCAAGCCTAATCATATACAGTCTACAATTTTAATTTACCAGAGTAACTGGTTTTAATATTGTAATTATTAATTTAATGTTAGGTTTAGCTTTTTGTGAGACCGGTGAGGATCTGCACATAGAGGGAGTTAGAGTTCGGTGACCTACTGTGACTTAATTAAGTCCCACTTATCTCTTCCAAATTACTCGCAGGAAATAATTCAGGTAATACCCTGTAAACCTTCTGCAAGTAATTTACTCACATAATAATTCATAACATTCTTCATATTATGTACTCACCTATTTGTGGTTGCAGGGGTCGATACTCAGCTCCTGGCCCCGCTTCTTCACTGACCACTACGAGGTCCTCTCTCCCCCTGCTCCATGATCTTTACCATACCTCGTCTTAAACTATGTATGGTTCCTGCCTCCACTACATCACTTGCCGCACTATTCCACTTCTTGACAACTCTATGACTGAAGAAATACTTCCTAACATCCCTTTGACTCATCTGAGTCTTTAACTTCCAATTATGACCCCTTGTTTCTGTGTCCCATCTCTGGAACATCCTGTTTCTGTCCACCTTATCTATTCCTCGCAGTATTTTGTATGTCGTTATCATGTCACCCCTAACCCTCCTGTCCTGTGTCGTCAGGCCGATTTCCCTTAACCTTTCTTTGTAGGACATTCCCCTTAACTCTGGAACTAGCCTTGTTGCAAACCTTTGCACTTTCTCTAATTTCTTGACATGCTTGACCAGGTGTGGGTTCCAAACTGGTGCTGCATACTCCAGTATGGGCCTGACGTACACGGTGTACCGAGTCTTGAACGATTCCTTACTGAGGTATCGGAACGCTATTCTCAGGTTTGCCAGGTGCCCATACGCTGCAGCTGTTATGTGGTTGATGTATGCTCGGTATTATACTCACCCCAAGATCTTTCTTCTTGAGTGAGGTTTGCAGTCTTTGGCCACCTAGCCTATATTCTGTCTGCGGTCTTCTTTGCCCTTCCCCAATCTTCATGACTTTGAATTTGGTGGGGTTAAATTCGAGGAGCCAGTTACTGGACCACACGTCCAGCTTGTCCAGGTCTCTTTGTAGTCCTGGCTGATCCTCATCCGATTTAATTCTCATTAACTTCACATCATCTGCGAACAGGGACACTTCTGAGTCTATCCCTTCCATCGTGTCATTCACATATACCAAAAATAGCACTGGTCCTAGGACCCCACTCGTCACAGGCGCCCACTGTGATACCTCATCCTGTACCAAGACTCATTGTTGCCTCCCTGTCAGGTATTCTCTGATCCATTGCAGTACCCTTCCTGTTATACGTGCCTGATCCTCTAGCTTCTGCACTAATCTCTTGTGAAGAACTGTGTTGATGGACTTCTTGCAGTCCTAGAAAATGCAATCAACCCACCCCTCTCTCTCGTGTCTTACTTCTGTTACCTATTCATAAAACTCCAGTAGGTTTGTGACACAGGATTTGCCTTCCATGAATCCGTGCTGGTTGTCGTCTGGTCTATAGTTTAGTGCCTCGTTTCTGTCTCCTTTCTTAAAAATGGGAACTACATTTGCCGTCTTCCATACCTCAGGTACTTGCCCAGTTTCAGGGGATGTGTTGAAAATTGTGGTT
This sequence comes from Cherax destructor, assembly GCA_009830355.1. NCBI lineage: Eukaryota > Metazoa > Arthropoda > Malacostraca > Decapoda > Parastacidae > Cherax > Cherax destructor. The sequence goes on from WNWK01003307.1 coordinate 160,023, forward strand.
AGTGGCACACACAGTGTCTCTGCTCCCTCTCTAAGGACCCACGGAGAGATGTCTGGTCCCACCGCCTTTGAGGTATCAAGGTCACTTAGCAGCTTCTTCACCTCCTCCTCGGTTGTGTGTATTTCATTCAACACTTGTTGGTATATCCCTTGTTGGTGTACCCCTCTGTTCTGTCTTCACAGAGTCCTTTCTGTCTCCACTGTAAGTGCTTCCTTAAATCTCGTGTTGAGCTCCTCACATACTTCTTGTTCGTTTCTTTTGAGCTCCCTACCTTCTTTCCTCAGCCTGATTACCTGGTCCTTCACTGTTGAATAGCCACATCAGGAGGAAGACAACAGCTTCGGGTCAGACTTGACTTTCGATGCTATGTTGTTTTCGTACTGTTGCTGGGCCTCCCTTCTTATCTGTGCATACTCGTTTCTGGCTCTTCGACTCCTGTAATGCATTGTAATGCAATGGATGGCGAAACACCTACAAGTATAGATACCCAGATGTTGCACATGTGTCATATTCATCAACCAGGAGTGTGAGGTGTTCATCATTTTGTTATATAAATAATAGTTATTTCAGTTACTGGCATTAGTATACTATAAATATTTTAACTTTATATTGAATCAGAAGATCATGATTTTTTAAACTTCAAATTTGTGAGTGTATTAATTAAGGGTTTTCTTAATTTTTGAAGCACATTATAAACCTTGTTAATATATTTTAAGTGTGACAGCTATGTTAGGCTGATAGATGTAAATCTATGACCATAACTGGGAATTTGTATTTTAATAAGTGTAAAGAGTACAGTGGTAATAAAAAAAAATTAATTTTGCATAAATACACCAGCATAACAGCACAAACGAACCAACATGACAAGAAAACTGAAAAAAAGACTTCTGCTGAAGAGGATGTACATGTACAGTACTGTAAGATACTTTCCTCTCCATGTGGACTAGTTTGTATCATTAATCAGTGTTTATTGCACCTTTGTGTTTGGACTATATGTATAATCTTATGGATTTCAGAGAGCAGAGATGTAAATTTGGTAATTGATTTTGCCCTCACTAGGTTGCCGAACTTCTGGTTCACCAAGGGCGAGCTAACATGGACCTTCAGAATGTAAACTTGCAGACACCACTGCACCTGGCAGTGGAGAGACACCACACACAAATTGTCAGGGTAGGTGCAGCTAGCATACACTAACAGTCCAGCATACCAACTCAGTTTGCTTTCCTTGATAATTTTTATCCTCCATACATAATGCATATGCCTAGTTTATTAAAAATTATATATTTGATTAAATACCACTTGTTCGTGGTTACATTAATATGTGTACTCCTTGTGGAGGCTAATACTACACCAAACAGGGAGTAGAATGAAATTAGCTCGGAGGCAATCATCACACCATTGAAAGTCCTCGCAAAATGAAGCAAGCCTCGTTCACTAGGCTCATGTTGTTTGTAGGATTGTATGGTCCAGTGGCTTAGAGCATCTTGAATTTTCACTGGCTTCCCACGAGGCGGGCTAAAACAACTTGGGTTTGCTCTCCCGGCTAGCCGCATTGTGTTATGGATTACGTATATATATACATGTATACAGTGGACCCCCTGATTACGTACTGCTTCAAACTTGAACAATTATGTAAGTGTATTTTTGGGGGTCTAAAAGGACTAATCTAATTTACATTATTCCTCATGGGAACAAATTCGTTCGGTAACTTCACTTGAACAGCATTCTGGAACGAAATAATGATGTAATCCAGGGTTCGTGAGCATCGGAGTTTGTGAAAATTGGAGTTCGTGAAGTTTTTTCGTGAAAATTTTGGTTCGGTGTTCACGAATCCGCTCGGAGTTCATGATTCGTCCCGGACGCGTACGCGTGGCCTGAGCGGGCCCGGGCACTCCATTCAGCGTCAGTGTGTTATTGTTTACCAGCGAGTGACCGCCACCCATGCATTCATACCAGATATATTATCATTATTCCAGTGTTTTTAGTGCTTGCAACTGCTAAATAAGCCACCATGGGCCCCAAGAAAGCTTCTAGTGCCAGCCCTGTGGTAAAGAATGTCAGAAATACGGTAGAATTGAAGGCGATCATTGCAAAATATGAAAGTGGAGTTCGTGTGGCTGAGCTGGCCAGGCTCTATGGCAAAGCCCATTCAACCATCACTTCCATTGTGGCCAAGAGAAAGGAACTCAAGGACGCTGTTGTTGCGAAAGGTGCAAGTATGGTCACAAAACAGAGATCTCAAGTGCTGGAAGAAGTGGAGAGGTTATTGTTGGTGTGGATCAATGAGAAACAATTAGCAGGAGATAGTGTTACGCAGGCGATAATATCTGAAAAAGCAAGGCAGTTGCATGATGATCTCGTCAAGAAAATGCCTGCAACGAGTGCTGAAGTGAACGAATTTAAAGCCAGCAAAGGCTGGTTTGACAGATTTAAGAAGCGTATTATTATTTATTATAATCAAATAGAAGCGCTAAACCACAGGGGTTTTAAGAAGCGTAGTGGCATACATAGTGTGATAAGGCATGGTGAGGCAGCCAGTTCTGACAAAAGTGTGGCTGAAAAATATTTTCAGGAATTCGTGGGGTACATAGAGGCTGAAGAATTCAAACCCCAACAAGTGTTCAATTGTGACAAAACAGGCCTGTTTTGGAAGAAAATGCCAAACAGGACCTTCATTACACAGGAGGAAAAGGCACTGCCAGGACACAAGCCTATGAAAGACAGGCTAACTCTTATGTTGTGCGCTAATGCTAGCGGGGATTTTAAAGTGAAGCCTTTATTGGTGTATCACTCTGAAAATCCCAGTGTGTTTAAGAGATGCAGTGTCGCCAAGGCTAATTTGTGTGTGATGTGGAAGTCTAACAATAAGGCATGGGTCACTAGGGAAATTTTCTTGGATTGGTTCCATGAAGTGTTTGGCCCCAGTGTGAAGAAATATCTCGAGGAAAATAATTTGCCACTTAAGTGCCTCCTGATAATGGACAATGCTTCTTGTCATCCTCGAGACTTGGCAGAGCAAATTGTGCAGGAGTTTAAAGTTCATCAAAGTGAAGTTCTTGCCCCCCTAATACCACTCCTCTCCTCCAGCCCATGGACCAGCAGGTCATTTCCAACTTTAAAAAAAAAACTACACCAAAGCAATGTTTCAAAAGTGCTTTGAAGTGACCACAGACATGAATATGACCCTAAAAGACTTTTGGAAAGATCATTTCCATATCCTGCATTGTGTAAACCTTATAGTAAGGCTTGGGAGGGAGTGACTACCAGGACTTTGAACTCTGCCTGGAGAAAATTGTGGCCAGACTGTGTCCCAGAGAGGGATTTTGAAGGTTTTAGGGCTGAGCCTGAGCCTGTTGTGGAAGAAATTGTGGCACTGGGCAAATCCATGGGGTTGGATGTTTGTACCGAGGATGTGGAAGAGTTGGTGGAGGAGGACAATGAAGAGATAACCACTGAAGATCTGCAAGAGCTTCAACAGCAACAACAGACCACAGTTCAGGAAAATGGTTCAGAGGAGGAGGAACAGAGATGGAGGAAGTTGCCTTCTTCAATGATTAAGGAGATTTGTGGAATGTGGAGCAGGGTGCAAGGCTTTATGGATGAATATCACCATAACAAAGCCATTGCAGGCCGTACTGGCAACCTGTACAATGACAATGTGGTGTCCCATTTCAGGGATGTTTTAAAGAAACGCCAGACACAGAGCTCCCTGGACAGATTTTTTGTTAGAGAGGTGTCCATCTTCCACACATCAACAACTCTTCAATAAATGTAAGTGGCATGTTATTGTACTATTATTTCTTTATTTCTCATTGTTTTCTCTGTAATTTAATGTATATTTAATGTAGAAACAATTTATTTTTATACTTTTGGGTGTCTGGAATGGATTAATTTTATTTCCATTATTTCTTATGGGGAAAATAGACTTGGAGTTTGTGATATTCGGTGTTCGCCAGGCCCTCACTTTCTTCACCACAGGGGTACCACTAGGAACTTTCTTGGGACCCATGGTAGCTTATTTCACAGTAGCACTTAATGAACAAACTCCAAACACAATTAATTAATTGTGAAATGTTTGGATGAGTGTGCAAGGAATGTCTACTCAAGTATAAACAACGCTAGACTGGATCACGACCCTTGCGCGGCGAGGCACCCAAGCGTGCCTGGGCGGACAGGTCTGGTACGCACTTGTTCGATTGGCGGAACGTGTTCGATTACTGGGACAAAATTTGTTCAAAAAATGTGTTCGATTTCCGATTTGTTCAATTGCTAAGGTGTTCGATTTCCGAGGTTCTACTGTATATATATATATATATACACACACACACACTTACATACAGTAGAACCTTGGTTGTCGACCGACAACGCTTGGATCACATGATCACCAGAGTCCACAGCGTGGGTGTCAGTCAGTATAGCGACTAATGTGCGTGCTGTAAACATCTCTTGAGCTCTTGCTATGCATCTTGTGAAGGTAATGAAACCAAAAGTGCGAAATTTGATGGAAAACTCATGGAATTACGCTATTGCCAAGTTAGCGATATTTACTCATCGGTGATTTCACCCACTGAACCCTATTATGGGCCAATTCCATTGTTCCAGTTTACCAAACTCACAGCTGTTTTGCTAGAACTTCTTTTATTCTATGGATTGAGTACAAGAAACTACCCATTTACCTATTTTAACTACCCAATAAAGTGATCTGAAATTACTAATTTGGTCAATTTCAAAATAGGGTCCAGCATAAACAATGCAGACATTCCTGGCACTATAATAACATTTTATCTGTTCATTATTTATGTCTCCAGGCCCCTCTTATATTATGCTTGCTTTTCATTTTGAATTTTTATTCACACAAAAAACAGATTTATTGTTATTCATACTAATGCATAATTGCAATACAGTGGACCCTCCGTTCCTGAGGGATGCACTAAAACTGAAACACACGCAAACTGAAACCATTTTCCCCATAAGAAATAATGGCAATTCAATTAATCCGTTCCAGAAACCCAGAAGTTTGGAAAAAAAAAAAATAATTGGGGGGCCTTAAAGATAGATTTACATGCACAAATGAATGAACTGAATGTGGCACTTACCTTTATTGAAGACTGATGTTGCTGGATGGAAGAGAGGGAGGAGGGGAGAGGGAAGAGACCCTAATTTTTGGAAGGGGAATCTCCCTCCATAAGGACTCTAGGTACCAAGTCCTCATCTGGGGATACTTCCCTTCTTTGTCTTTTAATCTCACTAGGACCAGCTTGAGAGTCACTGCACACCTGTGGCACTAAATATCTGTCCAGAGAGCTCTGTGTCTGGCATCTCTTTAAAATGTCCCTAAAATGTGATAAGAGATTGTCATTGTACATGTTTTCTAGATGGATTGCAACATCTTTGTCAGGGTGATGTTCCTCCACAAATGAATGCACCCTACTCCACATTGCACAAATCTCCTTAATCTTTGAAGAAGGCACCTTACATCTCTCTTCCTCCTTCATTGAAGCAATTTCCTCAGATCTGTTTTGATGGTGTTGCAGCTCAAGCTCTTGCAGCTCTTCAGTGGTTAGATCTTCATTGTGGTCCTCCACCAACTCTTCCACATCCTGGTTACTCACATCCAACCCCATGGAAGTCCCCAATGCCACAATACTTTCCACAACTTCAATAGGGTCCTCAGGGCCAGCCCCAAACCCTTCAAAATCCCTCTCTGGGACAGTCTGGCCACAGCTTTCTCCAAGCAGAGTTCAAAGTCCTGGAAGTCACTCCCTGCCAAGCTTTATCTATAAGGCTTATGCAATGGAAGATATTGAAGTGATCCTTCCAGAACTTTTTTAGGGTCAATTCAGAGTCATTGGTCATATTAAAGCACCTTTCAAACATTGCTTTGGTGTACAATTTTTTGAAGTTTGCAATGACCTACTGGTCCATGGGCTGGATGAGAGGAGTGGTGTTAGGAGGCAAGAACTTCACTGTTACAAATTTGAAATCCTTAGATATTTGGTCTTCCAAGTCTTGAGGATGACCAGGAGCATTGTCCATTACCAGGAGGCACTTAAGTGGCAATTTATTGTCCAATAGATATTTCTTCACACTGGGGCCAAACACCTGATTAAACCATTCCAGGAAAATTTCCCTAGTGACCCATGCCTTAGCATTAGACTTCCAAAACACACAATTTACTCTTGTCAACACTGTATTTGTTGAACACTCTGGGATTTTCTGAGTGATACACCAGTAAAGGCTTCACTTTGAAATCCCCACTAGCGTTACCACACAACATTAGAGTTAGCCTGTCTTTCATAGGCTTGTGTCCTCGCATTGTCTTTTCCTCCTGTGTGATGTAGGTCCTCCTTGGCATTTTCTTCTAAAAGAGGCCTGTTTCGTCACAATTAAACACTTGTTGGGGTTTGAAATTTTCAGCCTCTACATATTCTTTAAAGTCGCGCACAAATTTTTCAGCCCCTTGTTTATCTGAACTGGCACCCTCACCATGCCTTACAACACTGTGTATGCCACTTCGCTTTTTAAATTTTTCGAACCAGCCTTTGCTGGCCTTAAATTCATCATTATCACTGGTTCAAGGCATTTTCTTGACAAGATCGGTATGCAACTGCCTTGCTTTTTCACAAATTAATGACTGCACAACACTGTCACCCACTAGCAGTTTTTGGTTTATCCACAGCAACAACAATTTCTCCATATTTTCTATTGTTTGTGATCTCTGTTTTGTTATTGTATTCACCCCTTTCGCAACATTAGCTTCAGTGATTGCTTTTCTCTTATACACAATGGAACCAATGGTTGTTGGGGCTTTCTTGTATATCCTGGCAAGCTCGGCAATACATACACCACTATCATATTTTTCTATTATTTCTTTCTTCAGTTCTATGGTGTTCCTCACTTTCTTTACCAAAGAAGTGGCACTAGGAGCTTTCTTTGGGCCCATGGTAGTTTATTTAGTAGTCACACACAATAATCAATGGCCAAAAGCAATGAATTGTTAATAAATGTTTTGTATAAACTCCTTGGGTGATGTTCACTCAAGCGTAAACAATGCTAGACTGCATGACAATGTGCGTGGGAGGTGCGTGGGTGGCAGCCTATTTCCTTTGTATGTGCGCGGCACTGGTGGACAGGTTCCGGACCAAGCACGAAAACGGAGGTAATCACACGAAAACAGAGGTAAATTTTCCCCGAAAAAACTGCATGAAAACTGAAACAGACGAAAACAGAGATACACGAAAATGGAGGGTTGACTGTAATTGTATAAATAATTCGTGAATGCATATTAGACCCACACAAGTTGATGTGTATTGGACACATGATTTGATTTGTTTACTCTTGAATTTTGGCAAAAATCAAACATTTCTGCTACTTTGAGCTCAATTTCAATCTACTTTCAGTCTTTAAACAATTGAAATTCATCTATATTTCTGTAATATATCTTTCATTCTATCAAATGAAACCAAGAAAATGAGAATACAACCATAAATACCATACAAAAATACACTGCAAAGTCGGTGTTTTAAACTTAAAACACGGTCACAGTTTTTTTCTCATTATGCACTGCGTGCTGCAGGATTTTTTTTATACTGCGCACACTGACCATGCAGACCCATTCTTTCACATGTAGGCCTTCCAGATTTCTCCCACAAGATTTGAAGCCGCTAGAATTTTGCCATTAGCTCTCCTCTGACAGGTAAGAGGCAGTTCAATTTTTATTTAGTATCCTTTTTTACAGTTTCCATGTGCTGTATAATTTTATACATTGTTTTATGTAGCAGTACATTATTATTAATAAATTATATTGTTATTTTTGGTCTGCAATGGATTAATTCTATTTACATTATTCTTTATGGGAAAAATTGGTTTGGTTGTCGAAATGACATCTGGAACGAATTAAGTTTGACAGCCGAGGTTCCACTGTATATATATAATATGCTTTTATAGATGGAATAAAGTTGCAAACATGCACTCTTAACAATGCAGAACAAGCCACGTGGGGATGGAAATCTTTAGCTCTAGATCTTTTGCACAGATCCTGATGATGCACGAGTGTGAAAGATCTAGAAGTAAAGATTTCCATCCCCATGTGGCTTTTTCTGCACCTGCACCTCCACCCACCCAACACACACACCCACACACACACAGTGAAGAGGCGGGGCCAGGAGCTATGACTCGACCCCTGCAACCACAAATAGGTGAGTACAAATAGGTGAGTATACACACACACACACACGATGTAGTGGAGGCAGGTTCCATACACAGCTTTAAGAAGAGGTATGATAAAGCTCATGGCGCAGGGAGAGTGACCCAGTAGCGGCCAGTAAAGAGGCGAGGCCAAGAGCTGTCTCAACTCCTGCAACCACAACTAGGTGAGTACACACACACACACACACGAACGACCTGACGACACTGGAGGACAGGAAAGATAGGGGGGACATGATAACGACATAAAATATTGAGAGGAATTGACAAGGTTGACAAGAGACAGAATGTTCCAAAGATGGGACACAGCAACAAGGGGACACAGTTGGAAGTTGAAGACTCAGATGAATCACAGAGACATTGGGAAGTATTTCTTTAGCCACAGAGTGGTCGGGAAGTGGAATAGTTTGGTAAGCGATGTAGTGGAGGCAGGATCCATTCATAGCTTTAAGAAGAGGTATGATAGAGCTCATAACGCAGGGAGAGTGACCCAGTAGCGATCAGTGAAGAGGCGGGGCCAGGAGCTATGACTCGACCCCTGTAACCACAACTAGGTGAGTACACACACACACAATGTTGTGCCGAATAGGTAAAACTTTAGATTTTGGCAAGCAAAAATTTGTGTATGCAATAATTTTGCCTAAGTCATTCTGAACCTAACGAAAAAAATATATTTCATTGTGTTTGTTTATTAAATTATTGTAAACCTATATAAAATATATTTAGTTGGATTAGGCTAAATTAAATTGCGCTTGTTATAATAAGGTTAGGTAAGTTTTCTAAGGTTCTTTTGGTACAAAATTATTAATTTTTACGTTAACATAAATGAAAAATATATATCTTTAAACGTATAAGAATTTTTTTTAGAAAGGACTTGATTTTAAACGAGTTCCTGCTAATTGACCAATTTTATGTATTCGGCACAACAAACACATATATACAGTAGACCGTCGATTAACAGGTAGTTATGTTTCTGAAAACTCAGTGTAAGACGAAACTGTGTTATGCTGAAGAACTTATAGGAAAAAATGGGGGTTACATTCCTGGGACCCCCAAAAATGCCAAACTTTTTTTTTTTTATCTCCAAATCTCCAAGAGTTTTCAATTAAGGTATGTAATAGTGATTTAAATGTTCATTTATCCATTTCATTAGTGCTTTATATTTATTTATCATTGTTTTCTGTATGTAAAACTATAGTTATTCTTTAAAAAATTAAAAAATGTATTTTTTTTAATATTTTTGGTGTCTGGAACGGATTAATTGTACAGTGGACCCCCGGTGTTCGTGATGCTCCAAACTCGAACAATTATGTAAGTGTATTTTTGTAAGTGCTTTTGTAAGTGTAGTTTTGGGGGTCTAAAAGGACTAGTCTAATTTACATTATTCCTTATGGGAATAAATTCGTTTGGTAATGGCACTTGAAGAGCATTCTGGAACGAAAAAATCACAAACACTGTATTTACATTATTTCTTATGGGAAATATTACTTCGGTTTTTGTACATTCAGATTTAGACCGACCTTCTGGAACGGATTAAGTACAAAATCCGGGGTTCCACTGTATAAACAGTATATAAATTTATGCTATTGATAAATATTTTTTATCCATAACTTCACATATTTAAACAGCAATTTTACAAATTGAAAATGTTTCCATAACTTGACGCAGTTATCTATGGAGAGTTTCAACACAAATTAAAACTACCTTGTGGTTTTTAGCTGCTAGTCCGTGAAGGGGCTAATCTGAACTTGGCAGACAAGGATGGAGACACTCCACTGCATGAAGCACTCAGGCACCACACACTCTCCCAATTAAGGCAACTACAAGACATGCAAGATGTTGGAAAGGTGAGTGCAGGCAGGAGTAATGAATAAAATAATTTTTATGTAATACATATCAAAAAATATATGCTCTTCTTGAAAGGTCTGAATTATATATAAATTAGTTGGTAGTGAACTTTACATAAAAATTTCTACCTAACTTTTGCAAGGACCTGCCATTATCCAGATAAATAATGAAACTAAAATAGACAACTGTGAAAATCTAGAACACATGCTAGATGAATTTTCTTATTTGGGTTGGAACATTGACAATCATTTTTTTTTTTTTGAGGGGTGGAGAGGGAAAAGAGGTAATAGAATACAACACAGTAAAATGTGAGATTTTGTAATTAACAATGTTGCCTGCATATGCACTGTTGTTCACACATACAAAACATCTGTTATTACAGTCATCCTTATAAATTAGCAGGCTCATTGGCTTTCCCACACCCAAATCTCTTGTATTTCTGGCCATTATTTCTCATGATTCTCAGTATTAATTGGAGTAGAGTGGTATAATAAAAAGATATACAGGCAGGCCCCACTTTACAGTGCTTTGCTGTGTTTCACTAATACGTACATCGGTTTTCAATTATACTCATTCTTCATTTATTCAGACTTCCTACAATAAATATAGTTATCACTCACTATAAGCTAAGGATGAATATATTTTAAGGTAAGTAATGTGTGCATTGTATATGCATTTTTTTTAGGACTAGCTATATTGCTAGTCCTAAACATGTTATCAGGCTTTCATATGCATTTGAAAATGCATATAAAAGCCAAGTGTTTGCAGTGAAACATATAGGTGAACAGTATTTAGATAAGGGTAAAGAAGTTTTTGTAGCATTTATGGATTTGGAAAAGGCGTATGATAGGGTGGATAGGGGGTCAATGTGGCAGATGTTGCAAATGTATGGAATTGAGGTACATTATTGAAAGCAGTGAAGAGTCTTTACGAGGCTAGTGAGGCTCAGGTTAGAATATGCAGGCAAGAGGGAGATTATTTCCCAGTAAAAGTAGGCCTTAGACAGGAATGTGTGATGTCACCATGGTTGTTCAATATATTTATAGATGGAGTTGTAAGAGAAGTGAATATGCGGGTGTTAGCAAGAGGTGTGAGGTTAAAAGATTAAGAATCTAACTTGAAGTGGGAGTTGCCAAAGTTCCTCTTTGCTGATGACACTGCTTTTAGGAGATTCCGAAGAGAAGTTGCAGAGGTTGGTTGATGTGCTTGGTAGGGTATGTAAAAGAAGGAAATTAAAAGTGAATACAGTAGGGCCCCACTTTATGGCATTTCGCCTTATGGCATTCCGCTAATACGGCAATTTCAAATTATGACCAAAATTTGATATACGGCGAGCAGTCTTTCAAATACAGCGTGCCTCACCCAGTTTGTTTACATTCTCCGTGTGCACATCTCTATTATGTCTGGATATTTTCCAAAATTTCAAGTGTTTTAAAGTTATTGTGTATTTTATATATACTATTTTATTTATTTTTATTAAACATCGGCCGATTCCCACCAAGGCAGGGTGGCCGAAAAAGAAAAACTTTCATCATCATTCACTCCATCACTGTCTTGCCAGAAGGGTGCTTTACACTACAGTTATAAAACTGCAACATTAACACCCTCCTTTAGAGTGCCGGCACTGTACTTCCCATCTCCAGAACTCAAGTCCGGCCTGCCGGTTTCCTGAATCCCTTCATAAATGTTACTTTGCTCACACTCCAACAGCACGTCAAGTATTAAAAACCATATGCCTCCATTCACTCTATCAAATACGCTCACACATGCTTGCTGGAAGTCCAAGCCCTAC